>CABHPP010129130.1:8979-50728 GCA_902168425.1 Peromyscus attwateri | reverse complement strand
GCTCAATCATTTATTTAAATACAGGTATTGAAATCTCTATTATATTAGACTATGTTCAATTGTCTTTAATACTCTGTTAGTTTTTGTTTCCTATATTTTGAAACTCTGTTAATTAGATGCATTAACATTCATAATTATTATGTGTACTTGATCAATTTTGTTACCAGTGAAAAGTACCTTCTTTCTCTCTGATAGTATTATTTCCTATGAATTCCAATGTGTCTGGTGTTAATATCACCAGTCAAATCCTTTTTCAGTAGTGTTGTCATCATATAATTTAAACATTTATTTTATTTATTCATTGGCAACCACATACTCAGAATTAATTTTAGTCATTTTGTCAACTTTTTCACCTACTTTTATCTCTGTTGTATCTTTTAATTTAAAGTACATTTTTGGTAGAAATATACATTTTGGTTGAGTTTTTAGTGAAACTGACAAGTTTTTCCTTTGAAAACTTTATAATATGCTAATAATGCTGTAAAAGTAATTATAGATATTAATTTATAAGTTTTAAGTATTTAAGTATTTCTTGGTAATTAAGATCATTGTTTCCCAACTAGCAAACACTCTTCTCTTTCCTCTATATATAATTTCATTACTAATATTATATAAGTGAAAAAGGACTTTTTGAGAAATAGTAAGTACAAGAGAAAAAGGAACTCTCATGCAGTAGTGGAATATATGCTAAATAAATTATTTTCTGTATTCATTCTTCTGACAAGTTTTTCCCAAATTTAAAAAAAAAACATTTTCAGGAATTCTTTGAGAAGTTTATATATTTTGATCATATTTACTCTCTCCTAACTCTCACTGATCCATTCCAATGTCCTTACCTAACCCCTATGTTGTGTCTTCTTATTTTTTGTAATCCATTGAGTCTAATTTATGCTGATCAAATCTTCTTGGGTATGGGGCCATAGCCTGGAATGTGCTTTACTGGGCATGGGTCACATCCTTAGGGAAAAGTGGCTCTCCCACTCCCAGCAGTCATTGAATACTAATAGCATCTCAACTAGGAGTGGGCCTTACTGCCCATTTTTCCTCCTTCATGATCTTAACAGTTCCATGATCTTCCCAAACAATATCAGGTGTTTAAATCTGAGAGCCTAAGGTAATATTTCTCATTCAAAGCATCACACATACCAAAATATTAAATAAATAAATAAATAATATTTTGAAAAGAAGAATCTTTGAAACAAAATATACTCTGGATAAAAAGAAGAAATACAGAAATTTTTAAATATTGCTATCTATATTGTATCTCCAAGTCTTGAGGTCTTCACTACATTCTAGAAAACTCTAAATTTCACTAACTATAACTCTACTATACTCTCATTGTTCTGTGCTACTAAATGTTATCCCTTTCTATATTAGCTGCTTTTCTGTTGCTGTGATAAAATAACATAACTAAAGCTATGTACAGAAGGAAGAGTTTATTTGGGCTTATACTCCAGATGGTGAGTTCATAATGTTGAGGAAGGTATGCAGCAGATGCCTAAATCAGGAAGACCAGAGAATACCTCTTAAATAGTAAACATAAAGCAAAGAGAGCAAACCAGAAATGGGTAACTCTTAATGCCTGGTTGTAGACAAATTTCTAAATAGTCTTATTAAATAAGAAACACAGAGCCAAATACATCAGAGCACTAGCAAAGAGCCAAGACTGCCTTTAGTTTACCACTCGCTGCCATTGTTTGCCCTGAGAGAGAGAGACTTTCTCCCTGTGTGACTTGTCTTTTCATTGCTTTCCTGTTCTGCCTTCTCATTGGCTCTAAGCCCAGCCACATGACTTCCTCGTTGCTGTCTGTCTATACAGACCTCCTGGTCTCTATGGTTGGTACTAGGATTAAAGGCTCGTGTCATCATGCTTGGCTGTGTCCTTGACCACACAGAGACTTTGCCTGCCATGTGATCGGATTAAGGGCATGTGCTACCACCACAGAACTTCTGCTTAATGGCTCACTTTTACCTCTGATCTCCAGGCAACTTTATTTATTAACATACAAATAAAATCACATTTCAGCACAATAAAATATCACCATACCTGTCCCCAATGATGCTCTTCCTTCAGAACCTCATAAAAGTTTCAGAACATCTCCCAAACAGTGCTGCTAACTGAAAAAAAAATGTTAAAATATGCAAGCCTGTTCCACACATCTCATTTAAACTGCCGAATTCCGTTCCTTGTTCCCCACTGGCTCATAGCCATATCACAATGCAAAAAGCATTTTATACAACTTTAAAGCCTACATAGTCTTTCACAGTCTCAACATTGTGTAAAAATCTAAAGTGTTTTCTGAGACTCAAGATAATCTCTAAATTATAACCTGATGGAAAATAAAACAAACAAACAAACAAATAAATAAATTACATACAACACAGTGGCACAAAATATTCATTCCCATTCTTAATGGGAAAAATAGGGAAACACTGGGTAAAAGCAAGAGTACAATCCAGCAGGGCAAATACCAAATACTGCAATCCTGTGTCTGGTACCAATAGGTGCCAATCTAGCTTTGCTCCCTCCCTATAGCTGTAGCTAGTGTTTTCCTGCCTGGCTCACAGACAGGACAAATCTCTGTCACCTGCCAGTCCCACAGCCTCTCAGACCCAACCAAGTAAACACAAAGACTTATATTACTTACTAACTGTATGGCCATGCCAGGCTTCTTGCTAACAGTTCTTATATCTTAAATTAATCCATTCCTATAAATCTATACCTTCCCACATGGCTCGTGGCACCTTCACATGCTGCTTGTCATGGTGGCGGCTGGCAGTGTCTCCCTCTGCCTTCCTGTTCTCTCAATTCTCCTCTCTGTTAGTCCCGCCTATACTTCCTGTCTGGCTACTGGCCAATCAGTGTTTTATTTATTGACCAATCAGCAACACATTTGACATACAGACCATCCCACAGCATATAGCATATATTTCTCTGTTGGGATGTTTTTACTTCAGATATGCAGCTCTCCTTCGCAGATGTCTCAAAGCTATGGCACCTCAATTATACTGAGATTGCTACCACAACCTAAGCTTTACATTTACAACTCCATAAATGGCTTCTTGGGGACTCCTCAGGGACTTCATGCAAGGATTACTCTGTCATAAGTGGTTGTGTCTCACAGGCTCTTTGAAACTGCTTAGGAAGAATTCACAATGCCCTACTCTTGCTTATTTTATAACTCCAAATCAAGTCTCATGTAGTGGATACTGCCAAGTAAGGCTGCCAGGATATGTGGACCTTGGCCCCCTTGAATCTAGCAGCAGCTTTTCTATCCCATTATTTTCTAGGAACAGAAAACCCTGCCCTTTTTTTGACACTTTGGAAGCTTAGCCAGGTAAAGCCTTGTCTGGAAGGCACCCTTCCTTTAGTTCCAGTACAGAGAAAGCCTCTCCTTAATGGCCCTAATACCCTTAATAGTTACAGGCGCTTTTGTAGCACATTCTTTGGCTGTAAACATTAAGTATATTTCATCCTACTTGTTAAATCAGCAATAACCAAGCCACAGAGTCAATGTTATGATATCTTGAAATTTCCTTCTCCCAACTAATTAGTTTTTACTTTTTAGTTTTAACTTAGCCTCAGGCAACTTCTTATTCAAGGGCAGAAGACAGCAGATATTTTTGCCAAAATATCACAGGGATGGCCTATACAAAGTCCATCTCAGAAATCTCATGGGCCAGGCCCTTATGATAAACAATGCTGTCATCACTACTATATTCCTGGATCCTACTAGAATGGTCTGTAGTGCTATTTTTATAAGACTCTGGTCCACGGTTCCAAAGTCTTTCACATTTCTCTAAAAACAGTATGGTCAGTTTCTTTATAGCAGTAACTCACTCTCTGGTACTAACTTCTGTATTATCTGTTTGTTGCTGTGATAACACACCATGACCAAAGTTACTTATATAAGAAAGATTTTATTTGGACTTACAGTTTCAGAGGGAGAATCTATAATGTGGCAATGAGTACTTCCTGATAGCAGGTGCAATGTTAGAAAGGTGACAGATTCTATCTTCAACCATAAACGTGAAGCAGAGAGAGGGAGAGATCTGGAAGTAGGGCAAGGCTATCAACTCCAAGCCTGTCCCCAGTGGTGTGGTTCCTCTATTAAGGCTGTACTTCATGGAGGTTCCATCATCTGCATAAAGAACACCACCATCTAGGGAGCAAGTGTTCAAATATTTTAGTACATGGTGGATATTTTTCACTTAAACCACCATATTCTCTTATTTCTTTTTGAACATTTTCTGTACCAGATAATCCTTCTATGATCTTCTGCCTTTCTCAAAAGCACAATATTTTTCTGCTTTCCATGAGGTCACAGAAATTTCACAGGTATAGAAATATAATAACATAATATCTACATCTTCATAATTTTCATAGCATTTAGATTTTAAATATACTTTTCTCATCTTCAGAATTATTTAAAACTGTAATGTTTATAAATATGTATATGCATACTATTTGTTCTTATGAGTTTATGAAATTTAAATTGCCTCTGTGTTTACAGATAATTTAAGTATTTTCCCAATGGAAAGCAAAACCCCAAGCAAGAAAAATATTTGGAGTACCTTACTACCTTGAGTCTTTTTACTGTCAATGCACTTTAGCAAAGCTCTATCCTGTCCTTACACAGTGACAGTGAGTATTGTATCAGATATTATTGATTAGAATGTTTCTTCACATCTGGTATATTAATTAAATTATACTGATGGTATTAGAAAAATCAAGGGTGAAAGAAAGTCATGCAATTTTTTAGACAGTGAATTACAGAGGTTAGGGTATTGTTTCACCAGAGGAATGTGAATTAAACATTATCAAAGATATTGAATACAGTTTTCAAAAAATATCATTTTGTCCTTAATTAGGGGAAATGATGGCACATATATTATAAAAGAAGTATACATGTATGAAATTTTCACATCTTCTCTACGAGAATTAAGTTTATGTCCTTGTAAAATCTTTATCATGCAGAAAACAAAAGTTTAAAGAAAGTTATATGGATATTGAACTTTTACAAAAAGCATTTCTCCTATGCTGGTATAATGAGCATACAGACATGTGAAAATAGCTTAGTCATGAATCACACTACACCCAAGGCTATACCTTATGACCAGAACCCAGTTGATAACCAGACACATGACTTGGACCCCATGATATCTGCTGGACAGATCAACAAAGACCAAGAGCAATGCTCTACACACTTGGAGATACCACTTTGATCTGCCCTGTGGTTACAGAGTCTCTCCCAGGATACTGACCCTCAAATCAGAATCTACTCTTAGACAGTGGACCTGACCTTCAGCTAAAATATCACACAGCTGAGCAGCTTTGAGGAGATAGGTTTAGGACTGTAGTTAGGAAATTTGAGTGTGTGATGATCCTTAGTACAATAAAATATAACTTTTGTTATACCAACTATGCATATTTACCTTGTTGCTCATGACAACTTGTTAATGTATTTCTCACAGCAGTCCTATGCTACAAATTTTGCAAATAATCTTAAGCTCTGAGGGAGCTGAATTCAACAACAGCCAATGGTTAATCCATGATGTCCTGGTATTTTACACAGTGAACCAAGTTCTCACTTCCACACTTCCTGTTTGCGACAAGTCTTTTAATCTAATATCTTTGAATTCTAAACTACCCAAAAATGAATAGTTGAGAATTTCTAGTAAAACCTGAAAAGAAATACAATCTTGTAAAGATTTCAATACAATAAATTAAGAATACACTACAGCAGTATATTCTTATGCAAAAGTCCTCTTTTCTATCCCAAGAAGACCCATTTCTTCTGCCCTCAATTCATTTTGCTCATCTTCCAGCCCAGTGATAGTTCTTGATCCCAATGCCTCCTGGACACTCATGGGTAGATACTATCAAAAATTATACTTTCTTAAAGCTGCACATCACCTTTCCAAACTCACATATTCTCCTTCTCTCCATCTCTTCCATTCTCTCTTTCCCTCTTCTTTTCTCCCTCCCTCTTTCATTCCTCCCCTCTGTGTGTTTTGTGTGCATGTATGAGTATCTGTATGTGAAGTTGTGCAAGCTTGTGTACATACCTGTGAAGGTCTATGATCAACATTGAGTATCTTTCTTTCCTTCTCTCCACCTTGTTTTTTGAAATTGTGGTCTTCCACTGATCCTAGAATTCACCATCTGTTTAGATTGGCTGGCTAGCTGTCTTTGAGGATCTACCTGTTTCTTGCTCAGTAGTGGGATTAAAAATACACACCGCCATGGCTTCCCTTGTTTTATTTGTTTGTTGTAACATGGGTTTTGGAGATTCAGCACTCTAGTCCTTATGCTTGTGCATTAAGCACTTTACCCACTGAGACATTACCCAGCTCTTAAACTTTTAATTCGTTTAGATTGTTTTACAGAAAAGTGCTTACATATGTTGAGACTCATTGTTAGGTGATTGCTCTGATTCTGAGATAAGAATACATAACATCTGGGAGTCTTATTAAAAATACAGAGCCCAAGTGCTAGTTTGAAGATTCCACTGTAATAGGTTTGATGTGAAGTCTAGATGTCTAATTTGTCTAAGATGAACAGAAATCAGATGAACTTCTGCTTACATTTGTTTCATTTTGTTTTGCTTTTCTTTTTAGGAAGAGATAATTAAATGACAAGGGATTTTCTCATATTTTTGAAGTTTAAATTTATAAGGCCAAAGTTTTAATAGATTGGACTTCTCCTGACTTTTCTTTCATTGACTAGCAGATAGGTATATTCTGTCTGTGTTCCCTCATGGCCGTTCTCTCTATGTACATACCACTGTTATCTCTTTATGTTCCCAAAGTTCCTTTTCATAGAAAGATATAGTCAGATGAATTGGGATACTGTGTTTGTCTGAGTCATTTGAATCTGTTGTTGGCACTGTTAGTTGAGGATTAGGTGGTGTGGTCTTGCTGGGAGGGTTTTGAGTGTAATAACTTCACATACTTCTAGTCTGCTCTCTCTGAATCCTGCTGTCCATTGAAGATGTGACCTCTGAACTTACTGCTCCTGCCACCATGTCTGACTTTTATTTTTATGCCTCTGCTCCACCATGATGGACACTTATCCTTCTTGATCTGTGAGACAAAATTAAATCCCTCTTCCTTAAGTTGCATTTGGCCACGTTGTTTAATCACAGCACTGGAAAAGTAATTAATACTGCACACTTCGGAAGCCTTATGCTAAGTTAATAATATTCTTAAACATCTCATTTCCAAGAACAGTCACATTCTGAGATATAAAGGAGTATAACTTCAGCATACTAATTTTTCAATGAAAGGATGCAATTAATTCATCCATTGATCCTTGGCTCATTACTGTTTAAACATCTTCCATGGCTTGATTTTGATACTACATTTTCAAGGAAGCCTTCTTTCCCCAGTACTGAAATATATCCATGTATTTTTGCTTCTAATAGTCACATGTAAATGGCATGTTTAGTTTTAATGATGTTTATGTTCCCCAAAAGATATATCCCTAGGAGTTTTGTGAATATAAAATATATAACAGATGAACTAAAGAAGATAGTTTAAAAAATATGATGGTACTCATAAGATAGGTCTTCCATGTTACCCTTCCTAGGCAGATGTCTATAAACAATGTGAATATGATGTCAGTATTTATAGTAATAAAATATTTGTTACCTACTGAGATGACAATAGCTACTAGCTATTATTCTATGAGTTTTAATTTTTAATTCATTTTATCCCCACAACACTTACCTATTCAACTTAACATTAGCATTTAAAGTAATTAAAAAATTTACTGGAAAATGACAACTTGTAGGTAAAGGCAACACAAATAGTTTGGTCAATGTTGAAGAGTTATGGCATTGGTTAGTGCTGGGGCTTGTTTATACAAAATAGATGAGACAGTATAATATGGTAAAATATAATCTTAGCCTATTCATTTTACTGGAGTTTGGATTGATATCTGAAGAGTCACAAGTAAATCACAAATGAGAATGTAAACTTTCTAAAATGGATCAACGTGGGTATATTATTGTAACTCTTAGATCATTTCTGGTTTCTATCATTAATTAAATTACTAATACTGAATCCCAATCCTTTACTGATTCTGCTAAACTATATTAATTGTCTCATATAGTAAGAACTTGCATATTCTTCAGGCTTATCTATGAAAACCACTGTTTTATGTTAAGGACAGGGTTTCTTAAATTTTAGCATGAATTAAAATTATCAAAAGAGTCATTAACATGTAGATAGCTGGATACTACCTCCAGAGAGTTTTATCTAACAGTTGACATTTATAATTTACTATACTAGTTCTTTTCTAGATAATACTGTTGCTATTGGTCTGGAAATCACACTTCATAAAACTATGTGTGAGGTGGAATGGCATATGATATAATCTCACTATTTGAGAATCCTGAAGGTACACTCATGCTACCTGTAATTTTAAATATGTGTTATAAGAGACTTCATCTGGATAATTTGCACTGAAATTAATGTACACAACAAAATACCCAAATCAGCTGAGGTGTATAGTATAGTATGTATATAAACATATAACACATATAGTGTATATGTATATACATATATAGTATGTATGTATAGCAAAACTTCTCTGAGATGTTAGCAGTCTGTGGGGACCAGTGTCTGTGGAACACGGTCAAAAGAATGATGCATGGTAAACAATACCTTATGGAACTATGAGAGAGATTCCAGGGAAAAAAAGACAGAGGACATTTTTCCTCATGTGCATTTTTCCCTGCATTGTTCTTGGATGAGATTTTGTGTCTCCTGTGGCAAATACTTGCATTCAATATATAAGACATGTTTATTCTTGTTGGATGTCAGAACATAGCTATAGAACCCAATCTGGTGAAAGGATATATGCTGAGTGCTACTCTCAGTGCATCCTTAATCTAGATATGGCCTTCCGTCTTGCTTTTGTGCTGTTCCAGATATAATCTAGAGTATGTGCCAGACAATTGCATTTAAATTGGTCTCTCCTGAGAATGCTCTGAGAAAGTGCTGCTCTGTTAATGTTTAGTATGTGCTTACTGGCATTTATTACACGTTTTTCTGATCATGTTTTGTTGAATTCAAACAACCTTCCTTGAATCATTGCTTTCGTTGTCACATCCGTGTATAAAGTACACTAAAACTGAACTAAAGTTGTCCACAGCATTAGACCCATGTCCTCTCTACAATGGTGTGCTCATGCCCTTCCATCAATATAACATAATTAAAAATAAAATATATCTTTAAAAATAAAAAAAAGAAAGAAGTTGATGGGTTACAGACTTCCTAGTTAACAAATTGAAAATGTCTCCTTAACTAAAACACTGATTTTTTGTATAGAGATTTCAATTATTATTTTATTTTTGCTTTTTGAGACAGGGTTTCTCTGTGTAGCTTTGCGCCTTTCCTGGAACTCACTTGGTAGCCCAGGATGGCCTCGAACTCATAGAGATCTCCCTGGCTCTGCTTCCCAAGTGCTGGGATTAAAGGCATGCGCCACCAGCACCGGGCTTTGATTTCAGTCTTAATGTATAATCAAAATTACTTTAGCATGCTCTCCTGTTTTGTGCTAGCATTTACATGATAAAGGGGAAAAGTAAGGAGACATGAAATGAAATATGGCACACATAAGTAATAAAAACCTAAAATTTGGAAGAAAATTGTTCATTATATTTGAAGCATAAAAGATTTCTTGAAGTTAAAGGAACTATAATTTCTGTTTTCCTGGTCCATCTTGGCCTATGCCCACTCATGATATTATTTTTAGTTTAACATTTTTCCATATTATTTTAAATTTTCTCAAAGTACTGGCCTTAGTTGGTACAATAAATTCAACTGACTTGAATAGAAAACAATTCTGCTCTTTGTTTCTGTTTTTTTTTTTTTTAAATCGTGCTCTTTTTCCCAGTGTGTAAGAAGTATATAGAGGGGGGAGGAAACATAGAGATATCCTTTGAATATGCATCTAATTCAAACATATGTAGCCATCATCCAAGATTTTTCCACTATTAAAACATTTAGGTAATACAGGTAATATCTCACTACACTGATAAAACAAAGTTTGCAAAACCAAACTTAATGCTTCCATAATGTCTCAGGAGTATGTTGGAGTAACAGCCAAAGCTCGTACCTAATGGCATACTCACTTGCATTACAACCATATTGAAAGCTCAAAAACAAAGTTCTACCTCTACAAAACCTCCAGATAACTTTAGCAGTGGAGAATGCAGGGATTATTAATATATGGCCATAAAATGTATTATCACATACAAAACCTGAGAAGTCAAGGTATGAAGTACAGAGATGATTATGTGAACTATCTTGTTAAATTGATTTTATTATTACTGTAAGTACTACAATTTGTCATTTTTAGTGTTTTTTTATGTTTAATTAAACATTTAACAAACATGAACAGGAAAATAAAAATTAACATTTAATGGAAAAGGTAAGCACTAACTTTGTTCTTTAGGGGAAATAGTGCCAAAATTTAACACATATACTTGTCAAAAATTATTGGACAATATTTATTGCTTTGGTTACTGACTTCATAAAAACCACAAATACAGATATGATAAAGCATAAATATCTATACTATACACTAATTATTTTAAGAGATGATATTTTAGCACAAGCCAATGAAATAAATAAACACATTAGAATAAGACAAAGCAAACAGACTAACTGGGAGGGAGGAAGCATGAGAAACACATATATATGACCCCCCCCACAAAACCTCTAAAAGCATAAAATCAAAAACCATAATAGAAAAGCAAAAAAAGGTACAGTAAAATTATCAAAAAACAAAGCATTATGAGACAAAACTTTACTGAAAATATCGTTGAGTTTGTTACATGTTGGGCATCTAAGGCTGGGCATGGGGGTCTTCCTTAAGTATGGTTTATATTCCCTGTGAGACTCCATTTGGAGAAAACCATGTTTTCCTTTGTAAGTGGTTGTCAACTGGAGGTAACTTCTGTTTCATGGGTGAGAGCCCTTGTACCAATCCCCTCTTAGCACTGGGACCCTACCTGGCTTGGACCTGTACAAGCTATGTGTATGCAGCCACAGTGTCTGTAAGTTCATATCTGTGTCATTCCTGTTGTGTCTAGAATGTACTGTTTCCTTAGTGTCTTCCCTCCCCACGAGCTGTTACAACCTTTCAGCCTCCTTTTTTGCAGGGTTCCCTGAGCCCTAAGGGATGGGGCTTAACTGAGACATCCCATTTGGGGCTAAGTTCCAAGGTATTTCACTCTCCGCATGTTATCTGACTGTGGGTCTCTGTATTTGTTGCCATCTACTTTGGAGCTCGTCTGATGTTGGCTGAGTGAAGCACTAATCTATGGGTATAGCAGAACCCTCTTAAGAGTAATTTTATTACTATGTTCCTTTAGCAGAACAATAGTATTTGATTTTTCCTAAAGTCCATGGCCTATAGCTCTGTGGTATAATACTTACTTAGCATGTGGTACATCTTGGATTTAATTTCCCACACCACACAAAAATTAAATTAAATAAGAATGAAACATGCTGAACAATGAGTAAGATAGTAACACATTCAGCTGTTTTCTTTAGTTTAGGAATGTTATTTTGTCTTTGTATGAAAATGATAGTTTTACATGCTCTATAACTTGGAGTTGAAAGTTACTGTTTTAAAATGTGATTTACTGCTTTACTGCTCCAGATAAGATATGGGCTATGATTAAAGTTCTTGAGTCATCATAGCTAATGGACCTTTTCTTTCTGGCTCCTGTCAAGATTGTTTCTTTGTCTTTTATCTTCTGAAATTTAATTATGATATGATTTCATGTGATTTTTTTCATTTGTTTATTTATTATTTATTATTTTTATTTTATGTGCATTGGTGTTTTACCTACGTGTATGTCTCCGTGAAGGTGTCAGATCACCAGGAAATGGAGTTACAGACAGTTTTCAGCTACCATGTGGGTGCTGGGAATTGAACCCAGGTTCTTTGAAAGAGAAGCTAGTGCTTTTAACTGCTGAGCTGTCTCTCCAGACCCGTGTGAAATTCTTAAGATTTGTCATTGAATAAATTTGTTCTTTGACAGTTTAATAGATGTATATCATGCATTCTGATTCCTCTCATTGTCCACCCTTTCATATCTGTCCCACAGCTCCTCCCTACGTTCCTTACCAAAATCTATTTCCTACTGTTTTGTTTTTGAAAAGTTTGAGATCTGCATTCATTTGTTTACTGGGTTTCTTTTCAATTGCCCTTTTATATTTTTGATTTTTTTCTTTTATTAAAAACAGATTTTTTCATATAATATATTCTGATTAGGGCTTCTCTTCACCCTACTCCTCCTACCTTCTCTGTACCTCCACACCCATCTGGATTCACAGCTTTTCTGTCTCTCCTTAGAAAACATATATATATATATATATATATATATATATATATATATATGGAATAATAATAAAATAAATTAAGATGAATAAAAAACAAATCAGATTATGACAAAATAACAAAACAAGAAAAAAAGCCAAAGAAAAAGCAGAAGAAACACATATAGATGCAGAGATACACGTGTTTACATATTCAGGAATTCCATAATACCTCAAAATTGGAAGCTATAATATATATTCAAAGGACTTATAAGGCAGAAAATAAATTAAAAACAAAATAAAACAAAACAAAAATATGCCTAATGTGACACTATGAGATGAAGAATCTGCCCCAAAGATGCTGTTGAGTTCATTTTCTGTTGTCTACCTACTGCTGAGCTTGGGGCTTACCCTTAAGAGCAGTTTGTTTCCCCGGTGGGACTCCCATGAAGAAAACTAATGTTTCATTTGCAAGTGCCTATCAGTTGAAGATAGCTTCAGGGTTATGGATGGATATGTGCCTCCAATTCTCCTTCCAGCTTTAGGACCCCATCTGGTACAGACCCATGGAGACCTTTGGCCAACAACTCAATTAGATGGAACCCAGTCCTGGTACAAGAAGTTCATTTGGTGACAAGAAATGTCTAGTCAGTGATCTGTATCTGTCTCCCCATTATTTAGTGATTTTATTTACATTGTCTTCATATACATATATATTATAGGAAACTTCCACTGTGTTAGTTTTCCATACTATCCCACAAGTGACCCTTAAGTTTAGCCATCCCTGGCCCTAGTCCCTCCCTATTCTTACCTTTCCATCTCTACTTAATCTTCCTGTTCAAGTTCTCCCCATTACATTCAAAACTATATGTTCTACATCCCTTTCTTAGGGAGATGTATCTCCCTACCTCACCAGTCCCTAACTCTATGCCTAACCTCTGTGCTTCTGTAGACTGAAGCTTGGTTATCACTGACTTAAAAGCTAATATCCACATATGAGCAAATATATACCATATTTATCTTTACAAATCTGGGTCACTACACTCAGATTCTTTTTTTAGTTCCATCAGAGAATTTCATGATTTCATGATTAATACTCAGTTATGTAAATGTACCATATTTTCTTCATGCATTTTTCTGTTGAGGAACATCTAGGTTGTTTTATGATTTCTAGCTATTATGAAGAGAGTGACAATGAGCATGATTGAGCATGTGTGCTTGTCATAGGGTGGAGAGTCCTTTGGATATTTGCCCAGGAGTGGTATAGCTGGGTCTTAACGTAGATTGATTCCCAGTTTTCTAAAGAATCTCCATATTGATTTCCATAGTGGCTATACAAGTATGCAACAAAAAATCGAAATAACTTCATCCTATCAGACCACCATGGATTAAAGCTAGATTTCAACAAAAATACAAACAACAGAAAGCCTACCAACTCATGGAAACTGAACAACTTTCTACTGACTGACAACTGTGTCAAGGAAAAAATAAAGAAAAAAATTAAAGACTTTCTAGAATTCAGTGAAAATGAATGCACAAAATACCCAAATATATGAGACACAAAATGGTGCTAAAGGGAAAGTTCATAGCATTAAGTGTCTTGATAAATAACTTGGAGAGATCTCATACTTAATTGTTTTTCTTTCTTTCTTGCTTATTTTTTAAAAGTTGAAATAGTGAATGCAAGAGTTGTGTTCTTACTTTTCTTCTTGGAACATTTCCAGATATTTTACATATTTTACATTTTATATTGTGCATTGCACAGAAATTCTCCTTTTCTTTTTATCCCTTTGTGTTTTTTCCAACAAAGAATTACATCTTCAAGATTGGCTCTTAAACCGTATACTTTTTAAAATTCCTTTCAATTGGTGTTCTAATCTACCATGAATACATATTTATTTTAAGGTTTTTGTCTTAGGGTAAATTTGATTTATCTGCTTCCCTTCTTATTTTTTTGAATTTTTTGTGAGAAGATATTTGGCAGACATAAAGGATTTGGATTATAAGGATTTCATGTTTAGCCATCTTTTCACAATTAAAATTATCTTTGAACATTCTTTGTCTTTTACTTGGGCCACTCACAGAATGTGTCTGTTTTTATTTATTCCTCTATTATTTCTCTGCTCTTTTGAAAAATATGTTAAAAATTTGAAGTAAATGATAATGTTATCCAGAATTACTAATGTTGATTTTTATATTGATATCCATTGCAAGAAAAATACTGAAAACTGAATAAACCATAACTTAAGACATAGTCTTAATATCACATTAAGAGTTTGAAATAGTACACTGTGAAGATGCTAAATGCCCCCATTTAACTCTCTCTCAATCCTCTACCACTTCTACCTAAGAATAAATACTATGTTCATTTATATAAGCATATATGAATTTTGTGTTCATCATTGAATAAATATTGGAACATTCAGTATGTGACTGCTTCTTTTTTTTTTTTTTGGTTTTTCGAGACAGGGTTTCTCTGTGTAGCTTTACGCCTTTCCTGGAGCTCACTTGGTAGCCCAGGCTGGCCTCGAACTCACAGAGATCCGCCTGCCTCTGCCTCCCGAGTGCTGGGATTAAAGGCGTGCGCCACCAACGCCCGGCCGAGTGACTGCTTCTTAATATGGTGTAGTAAACTGATCTTTGCAGGTGGTATAAAAAACATTTCAGTTATTTTCATTTTTGTATATGAATGTTTCAAATGAAGTTGAATTTCCAGTTTGGATTCTAGATAATTTACAATTCATTTTATTTTATTATATTTTCTATTTTTGATGGAAAATATACTTACATCATTTTCTGTCTTCACTTTCCTCAGTTCCACCCCTCCCATGTAAACCCTTTGCTTTCTTTGAAACACATGGCCTCTTTTCTTTGTGTGTGTGTGTGTGTGTGTGTGTGTGTATGTGTGTGTGTGTGTGTGTATTCCTAAATATATACAAACAACCTATTCATTCTGTATGTTACTTGTATATATGTTTTCAGGGATGACCATTTGGATCTGGATAACTGATTTGCCTCTCTGTCAGCATTCCTTAATTGCATACAGTTCCTTCTGTAGAGTTGAGGCTTCATAGACATTCCTGCTTCCACATTAGCATGTCTATTAGTGTCATTGTTGATCAGGTCTTGTTTAGGCAGCCATGTTGTTGAGACATCATACATATCTAGGAGACACAGCCTTACAGCAATCTTACTGTTCCTTTGGCTTTTTTTAATCTTTTACTCCCTCTTCTGCAATTATCCATGAGCATTAGGTAAAGGAATTAAGTTGTTGGTGTATCAGTGAAGACTGGACTCCTTCATTTTGATTGGTTATGTTTTTCTGTAATGATCTCCAACTTTTGCAAAAAGAGGCTTATTCATGAGGGATGAGAACTCCACTTACCTGTATGTATAAAGTTTATCCTTTTACGGTTAAAAAATATTTGACATTGGTTCCATTTCTGTGTATGTTTGTGTAAAACTACAAGAATCAATAGTTTTCTGGAGACAATCTTATAGTTCAGTGATAAAAGATACTACAATTCAAATTTCCAATGACATCCTTGAGATAATATTTCCCACATGATATTGTTTTATACAATTAAAATATATAGTTCTTCATATTTTCCTAAAGCTGTAACTTTAAACATTTTACATATAGTCCATGTCCTTCAATTTGCATATTGTTATTTTTAGAAAGACTTGTTTTAAATCAGCTCTTAACTCATACAACCATTTGTTTCAAGTGTAGCATTAATTTATTTGTGATAGGTCACACTCTTTACAAAACTGCTAGTTGTGTTATAAAACAGTGAAATTATAATGCTATGTTTCCTAATACTATTTCAGGGAAAAACAACAATATGTTCCTTTAGCATATTAGAACACTGAAAACTAGTGCTCTCAGCTATTTTCTCCTTGTTTCTAGGGATTATATTAGGGGGTTCTCTAAATATTTCATTCAATTTTAAAATTTATTGTACCATTAAAATATTTAGATGACAATAAAATGATCACATGCACTAAAATAGTAATTCAATGGTTCCTGAAAAGTCAGTATCACATGCTGACACAGTAACTAGTTTTTAATACAAATACTAAAGTTGTATTCTTTTTCTCATAACTATGTATTCACTCTAAATGTTTGGAGCTGTCTCTTCTTTTCTTCATGACCTTTACTTGTATGTGTGTGTGTGTGTGTGTGTGTGTATGTGTGTATTTTTATATGCTCCCATGTGCACATATACCATGAGATGTAAGTGGAGGTCAGAGGGCAGCTTTCTGGAGTCTGTTGTATCATTCCACCATATGGGAGTCTCAGGGTTTGAACATGGGTCATCGGTCTTGAAGAAAAATGACTATTGCCTGAGCTATTCATCAACCCTGTTATTTATTTTTAGATAAAATAAAATAAGAATAAAGGGAAGGAAGATGTAAGAAACAAAAAAATACACAAAACAGTAATCAGAAATAATCATTTTAAACTATAAATTGTATGTATATTTCTAAAATGTACATGTATCATCAATATATGAATTCCAGAGAATATTTTTTGTCAAGATATGATAATCTTGTTTTTATAATAACAAATGAAGATATATAATTTTTATAGTTCAAATGTATTTTAGTTTACTCCCATATGGTGGAATGATACAACAGACTCCAGAAAGCTGCCCTCTGACCTCCACTTACATCTCATGGTATATGTGCACATGGGAGCATATAAAAATACACACATACACACACACACACACACACACACACACACACACACACACACAAGTAAAGGTCATGAAGAAAAGAAGAGACAGCTCCAAACATTTAGAGTGAATACATAGTTATGAGAAAAAGAATACAACTTTAGTATAATTTAAAATTAGAAGTTATGATAAAGAAACCACATATTACTAGATATATAAATTTCAATGATTTATTTAACACTTTTCTTTAATCTTTGTCTTCTGCTAGATATTATTTAGGGGTCTGTTAAAAGGTCCTTAAGAATCATAAAGCTCATAAAATTTGTTATGAAGAATAATAAAACTATAAAAGGAACTAAAATACTGAGGAGGTTGTTTCCCTTTAGACAAAGAACTCCTGAAGACTTTTGTCAGTAACTTTTAAACACAGATCATGAGAAAGTTGGAAAAGCTATGTCACTCTGTGGAACAAGCCTGGTATGTCTTGGAAAAGTAAGAAAGTCAATTTGACTGCACTGAGGCAGTGGAAAGGAGAAAATAATGAGAGTACCCAAGTCAGGTCAGGTTGGCTTCATTATGAAAATTATTAAAAGTGGAAGACTATGGAACCATGGCTGTTTGCATGGATAGGGAATGAAAGTAGAATTATATCTTGTTTTGTCAACAAGTAACTAAATACAAAAATATTGGGATATTTTGAAATGTGGCTATAGTAATGAAATCAAAATGGTACTGGTTAAAAAGCTGACATGTCAGAAAACCCAAACATGAGTGCAGAAAATTACAGCCATCCAATATTTTTACAATGATTCCAGAAATACACACTTGAACAAAGGAAGCATCTTCAAAAATAGTTTAGTAAAACAAGATACTCAAGGTGTAGAAAAATGACATTAGACACAGATTTGTCACTCTGAATAAAAATCACCTCCAAATGTATCAAAAAACTCAATGTGAAATCTAAAAATGCTAAAAGAGCTAGAAGAAAACATGTGTGTAGAAAAGGACTTTCTAAATAGGATTCCATTTATTCAGTAATTAAGATAAATAATTAACAAATAAGACCTCAGAAAACTAAAGAGCTTCTGTACAACCATGGGGACAATAAGCAGAGTGAATGAGAAGCCCACAGAGTGGGAGACAATCTTTTCCAGCTACACATATGATAGAGGATTAATATCCAGAATACACAAAGAACTCAAAAAGCATTGAATCAAGAAGACAAATGACTCAGTTTAAAATCAGGCTACAGATCTGCACAAAGAACACTTAAGGAAATAAAAATGGCTAAGTAATATCTCAAAAAATTTCAATATCCTTAGAAATTAAGGAAATGCAAATTAAAATAACTTTGAGATTTTGTCTTAGTGTTCTATTGCTATGAATAGACACCATGACCAAGGCAACTCTTCTTAAAGAAAGCATTTAATAGGGGCTTCTTTACAGTTTCAGGGCCTTGGTCCATCATCATCATGGTGGGGAGCACAATGGCATGAAGGCAGGTGCTAGAGCAGTAGCTAAGAGTTACATCCTGATTCACAGGCAGAGAAAGACTCTGGGATTAGCAAGGAATTTTGAAACCTCAAATTCCACCCACAGTGACAAGCTTCCTCCAACAAGCCTGCATTTCCTAATCTTCCTAATCCTATCAAAGAGTTCCATTCTCTCATGAATAAACATTCAAATATATGAGCCTATGGGGGACATTCTTATTCAAACCACCACAGATTTCATTTTTTCCAGGTCAGAAAGTCTAAGATCAAGAAAAATTTGACAACCAATGTTGATAAGGATATGGAGTAAGAGAAACCTTCATTCAGTGTTGATGTGATTGCAAATTACATTAACCTCTCTCTGGAAATTTTTGTAGTCACTTATTGAAAGCAAAAAATAAATATAGCATATTATTCAGCTACACCACTCCTTAGCATATGCCCAAAGTATTTGACATCTTATTCTACCAGATTCTTGCTCAGCCATGTTCATTGCCATTCTATTGTAGTTAGGAAATGCAAATAACCTAAAGTCCTCCAACTGATAAATGGATAATGAAAATTACATAGAGAAAATGAAATTCCATTTATCTGTAATGAAAACTGAAGTCATATAACTTGAATGTAAATTGATGGAACTACAAAATATATTGAGTGAAGTAATACAGATCCAGGAAGACAAACACTACACGTTCTCTGTAATTTGTGGATTCTAACTACAAATATTTCAATTTGATTATATAACCTGAAGTAACAAACAGAAAACAGGAAAGTAGGAAGGGATCATGGGGAAAGAGGAATTAGCATCTTTAGAGAGGG
Source organism: Peromyscus attwateri (assembly GCA_902168425.1). NCBI lineage: Eukaryota > Metazoa > Chordata > Mammalia > Rodentia > Cricetidae > Peromyscus > Peromyscus attwateri. The sequence goes on along the minus strand of CABHPP010129130.1, from coordinate 31,395 downwards.
GGTAAATAATGTACAGTATATAGGTGCTAAGAAGTTGTAAATTAGAAAAGTGTGTGAGCCTTAACTGGGGAGCAGGTAGTTAGGGTATTATAGAGAGAAAGGGAGGAAGGGATAAAGAGATAACATTAGAGATGATTGAGAAACCTATAGGGAAACATTACTTCATAAGCTTATATATAATGAGTGTGTATACAATGGTTCATTAGTAGCACTTTTTTTTTATAGCACTTTTAACATAGGGATAAGCAACAGCTGTCCAGTTGGACTTAAGGCTTCTTCAATAAGAGGGAATTTGTGCCAGGTACCATAAACCTAGCCAATGATTAGTATCTGGAGAGGTCACAGACCCTAAATTTATTTTTTTTTATATTTTAATTTCAATCCCGCACATTTTATTCTTTGTATTTGTTTACTTATTGCATGTACATGTGTGTATTTCCTTGATAGTCAGTGAAAACTTTCTTATATCACATGACTCTGACCTCTTCCTCTGCTTTATTATACTTTTAAGGATTATTATGATTGCATTGGGTTTAGAAGGACAATCCATAATAAATAATTCACCTATTTTAAACAAAGATGGTTATCAGTCATTATTCTATTTTAATTTTAATTCATTTATGAATAGTCATTTTGAAATCCTGGAATCTTTGATAATAAAATATAGTAGAATTAATAATATATAATATATATTGATCAAGAGCTTACCAGCGCTGATTAGACTAAGAGGTGAGTCTTTGTTCAGATAGCCAAACAACCCAGCCTCTAGACTTTGGGCCCAGGGGCACAACCATGCCCCCCCCCATTCCAGTCCCAGTTTCAGGCCAGTAGCCAGGCCTCCTGTAGACAGGTCAGACTACCACCATTCCCCACCAGACCCTGTAACCCACAAGCCCCACTCCTCCCAAACCTACCCATCCTCTGAGACTGCAGCTGCTCCCTGAGAAGAGCCCACCAGTGCCAACTGGACTAAGAGCTGCTCCCTGAGACACAGAGTCCATCAGCACAGATTAGACCAAGAGCCCCCATAGGACCAAGAGCTCCCATCAGACCAAGAGAGGCTCCCTCAGACACAGATACTGTTTGCACCAAATGGAGAAAGAGATGGGTAGATGCCAGTGCAAAAATACAGTCAACAATGTAAAGATCAATATGGCTCCATCAGAACCTAGTGGTTCCATATCAGCAAGACTTGAACATCTCAATGCAGAAGAAAAAGAAGAAATCAACCTTAAAAATGACTTTAAGAAGATGATAGAGGTCTTCAAAGAGGAAATGAAAAATGCCCTTAAAGAAATTGAGGAAAAGACAATAAGGTAAAGGATAATGACCATTTTAGAGATAGATGTGTGATTGCTTCATAGTCCATGTATGGCAAACATTGAAATACTGCAGTCATTTTTGTCAGAGAAAAACTTTAAAACAAACCATCATATACTTTCCAAGTCTCCTTCTCTGCCCTTAATATTTTTCATAAATAAAGAAAGAAGTTGAATCAAAAAAATATCTAAAATCTTTAGCCCCTAATATAATCTTCAGTTTCTGGTTATTTTAGTCAGTGACAGGTAAGAGTATGATGCTTTAAGCTTCAAAAAATATTTCATCCCCTAAATAAATTCTTTCATTATCTATCATAGATAATAAAATTCAAGAAAGTATTTTAAGATTAGAATCTGTTACATGCAATGCATCTAGAAAGTCCTCTTCCATGCATGAACTTACAGTCTCCTTTCAAAGTATTTTGCTCTGTTTTATCACTTTCATTATTCATTTTCCATATAATTTCATCTAACAGAAATAGAAATATGTTTCTGAGAAAACCTCAATTAAGCCCTATTTTTTTTAGTCAGCCAATGTAAACATCATTGTTTCATACACTTTTTTCGTCTGTTCTCAAGTAATTTAATTTGTCTTGTTCATCTGAATAGATGGAGGCTCTCAAAATTTAAATAACTTGATGTATCAAAGATAGTAAAAAAGTTTATTCTTGTCTGAAGCTGAAGAGTTTCTCTTCAGGTCCTGCCAAGTCCCTGCAGTCACGCAGCCCACTTATAAAATAATCACTCAGAAGCTTATATTACTTATAAACTGTATGGCTGTGACAGGCTTCTTGCTATCTAGTTCTTAGATCTTAAATTAACCCATTTCTATTAATCTACAAGTTGCCACATGGCTAGTGGCTTACCAGTACTTTACATCCTGTTCCTCATGGCAGGGGCTGACAGAGTCTCCTAACTCAGCCTTCCTCTTTCCACAATTCTCCTCTCTCTTTGTCCCACCTATACTTCCTGCCTGGCTACTGGCCAATCAGGACTTTGTAGATGTAACCATCTTGTTAAATAAGAAACACAGAGCCAAATACAGAGTTAAAAGCCAAGAGGTCATAGCAATAGCTAAGAGCTGAGATTAAAAACCTTACCCTTCACTGCCGCTGCTGTCCTACCTCTCCGCAAGAGACCTACTTCCTGTGTGTTTGTCCTTTGTATTGACTTTCTATTCTGCCTTCTCACTGGTTGTAAACCCAACCACATGACCTCCTCTTCACTGCCTATCTATACAGACCTTCAGGTCTTCTATGGTTAGTATTGAGATTAAAGGCATGTGTCTCCATGCTGGTGGTATCCTTGAACACACAGAGATCTGCCTGTCATGTGATCGGGATTAAGGGTGTGTGCTACCACTGCCAGACTTCTGCTATGGCTTGCTATTAACTCTGACCCCCAGGCAACTTTATTTATTAACATACAAATGAAATATCACCATAGGACTTTATTTATTAACCAATCAGAATAACACATTCACAGCATAGAGAACATCCCACAGCACTTATCTGATACTTTTAGTGTATATGCCACATAGTTCAAGGAGTTTTAACTTCCACCAAGTCAAGAACAAAGGAAATAGTAAAACAAATGCATATTTGTGATTCTAAGTGACTTTCCAAATTAAGACAATTATAACACTTCTCTCTGTGTGCATTTGTACGAGTACATTGAGTTTGTGTATATTTTTAAGAGAAAATAGTGCTCAGGTTACATGAAATTTTAATATATAATGATACTAAGTACTGTCAGGCCAGCAAAATGTACAGATGCTGTGGGCCTCTCCAGCACTTTGCTTCTTCCTATTCTCATGTGGTCTTCATTTATCATGAACATTCCTTATGTTCCCTCTCTGTTCTTGATCTAGTTGGGATCTCCCGCTCCCCCAAGTTCTCTTTCCCTCGCCCCTCGCCCCTCATTACCCCTACTCACGTCCAGACTGTTCATGTAGATCTCATCCATTTCTCCGTCATTGGGCGATCCCCGTGTCTTTCTTGGGGTCCTGTTTTCCAGGTAACCTCCCTGGTGTTGTGAGTAGCTGTCCAGTCATCCTTGTTCCACAACTAGTATTCTCCTATGAGTGGGTACATACCATGTTTGTTTTTCTGAGTCTGGGTTACCTCACTCAGGAGGATTTTTTCTAGATCCCTCCATTTGCCTGCAAACCTCATGATGTCATTGTTTTTCTCTGCTGAGTAGTATTCCATTGTATATATGTACCACAGTTTATTTATCCATTCTTCGGTTGAAGGGCATCTAGGTTGTTTCCAGGTTCTGGCTATTACAAATAATGCTGATATGAACATAGCTGAGCAAGTGCCCTTGTGGTATGATTGAGCATTACTTGGGTATATGCCCAAGAGTGGTATAGCTGGATCTTGGGGGAGATTGATTCCCAATTTTCTAAGAAAGTGCCATATTGATTTCCACAGTGGCTGTACCAGCTTGCATTCCCACCAGCAGTGGAGGAGAGTTCCCCTAGCTCCACATCCTCTCCAGCACAATGCCCCCACAATAGACTGCTGGCAATAGTTGAAAAATAGCCCGATCTGACCTACCCTGGTGATAGGATGGCCAAACACCCTAATTGTCGTGCTAGAAACCCCATCCAGTGACTGAGGGAACTAGATGCAGATATCCACGGTCAGGCCCTGGGTGGAGCTCCAGGAGTCCAATTGGCAAGAAGGAGGAGGGTTTATGTGAGCAAGAGTTGTTGGGACCAGGGATGGATGGAATACAGGGACAAGTGGCCAAACGAATGGAAACACATGAACTGTGAACCAATGGCTGAGGGGCCCCCAACTGGATCAGGCCCTCTGAATGGGTGAGACAGTTGATTGGCTTGATCTGTCTAGGAGGCATACAGGCAGTTGGACCGGGTCCTGTGCTCAGTACATGAATTGGCTGTTTGAAACCTGGGGCTTAGTAGAGACCCTTGGCTCAGCCTGGGAGGAGGGGACTAGACCTGCCTGGGCTGAGTCCACCAGGTCGATCTCAATCCTCGGGGGAGTCTTTGCACTGGAGGAGATGGAAATGAGGGGAGGGCCGGAGGGAGGGGGCGGGGCGGGAGGAGGGAGAACGGGGGAATCTATGGCTGATATGTAAAGTTGAATTATATTGTAAAATAAAATAAAATAAATTAAAAAAAATGTACAGATGCCCTGTGTCTTACTTAGGGTTTACTATTGCTGTGGGGAGACACCATGATGACATGACCATGGCAACTCTTATAAGGAAAATATTTAATTGAAGATGCTGGCTTACAGTTCAGAGGTTCAGTCCATCATGGAGAGCAGCATGGCGGTGTGCAGACAGACATGGTGCTGGAGAAATAGCCAAGTGTCTTATATCTTACAGGCAACAGGAATTTGACTGACACACTGGGCATTTCCCTAAGTATATGAAAACTCAAAGCCCACCCCACCACACTTCATCCAGCAAGACCAGATCCACTCCAACAAAGTCACACCTCCTTTTAGTGATACTCCCTATGAGATTATGGGATAATGGGATTATGAGGGCCAATTACATTTAAACTACCACACACTGAACTTTAAATTCTTCAGAAATTCTCATGAAGTCTCTGAATAAAATGGTGGAGAGTGGAAAAGTTGCCAGTAAGAAGAAAAATGTAAAGCCAACCTAATATTAAATTTCTAAATTATTTAATCCATCTGAATATGCACTGTGGAGAAAGTCACTCAAATGTGTTTACTTGTGCTGTATATCCTTATAATAGTTTCTAAAATATATGCCAGTTTCCATATTAATTACAATTATATAGGAAAGATATTGTATGACAATAACTGTAAAAGAATGACTTTGAGATTGTATTGTGGCTGCATGTTAACACATAACTCTGCCACAGTTTCCTTGTTGCTTGCAGAAAATAAATTGGCTGTGGATCAGATACAAAAGTACTTTATCAGCCACAGCCCAGCAGGTAGCATGAGCTTCATGGTTGTCTTGATTTCTATTTGTTCTCCAAGTCCTGTTGGACTTATGTGGAATGACTCCAGTGGATACTCCTGCACACATAGTGGGTCTTTGTCACATCTGAGAAACACAGAGCTTAGAATAATTTAATTCTTATCAGATACTGCTGATAAACTGTCCAATCTTCATTCCGAAAGCAATCATATATTTGTACTCCTGGAGAGCTAACAAATCTATCTTCAGACTAAGGACTGAGTATCTGTTTCTATCACTTTGGGTATTTGCTTACACAAACATCTCTGCAAAGACAGAGTCCAGAATCAAAGTCCTAACTGCCTTCTCTGAAAATAAATGGGAACATTGTTTCATACTAAGTGAGTTTTCCCTAATCAGATCTCGAATAGACTTTTCTGTGTTAAAAGATGGAATGTGACAGCTGGAACTTGCTTCCAGTGTCAAACGTCTAATAACCACAGATGTTATATGTGTTACTTCATATGACCTCACAAAGTATTTTATAAATTAAGAAATCCTCATTAGCTTTGTTTCTACAAGTTCTTCATCCTGCACTGAAAAGAAAAAAGAAAGTAGAAAAGAACTATTGCATGATATACTTATTTTGTAGTCCAGTGTTTTATGGGCTTCTCTGGAGGATATTTCTGACTTAATAATGCAAGCTTCCAAAGGAGGAAAGGAATCAACAGTCCTATCCAACTATGATGCTGATGAACCACAACAACTAACACCATGACATGGTAGCCTTACACGTGCAGTAGTGGAATGTGCATCTTGGTGGCAGCCAGCAACAGCTCTTTAATTGGACTTAAGACCACTCAACAAGAGGGAAAACATGCCTTGTACTGGAAAACTAGCCAACTACTCAATGTTAATGAAGCCATATATCTTGGATGAGAATCTAAAATTATGACTTTACTAAAGCAGCATGATCCCTAACTATATGCTAAATATTTAGCCTTATACCCACAGTTACTTCAGTGTGCACTCCTCATCAAGGAAAACTCTCTTTGTCAGCAATTACAGAAAACCACAACCAATCAAAACGCAGTCATAAAACTCAATCCTAGTGAGTACATCTATAACAGAATTCTCATTCCTAAGGCTCAGAAATCATTGTGGAAAAGCCAGTGAAAGATTATAAGAGCCAGGGGAACAGAGAGTTTGCTGTGAGATTGTGTGCCAAAGGATTGTCACAAGCTACACTCTAATGTCTCAACAACAAGACTACCTAAACATTAGCTGAACAAGAACAATAATAGAAAGGTTAATGTGGATAGGGAAAAACCTAAGAGGCCTCAGCCCAACACAGAGAAATAAGCAACTAAGGAATGCTGAGAGAGTGAGAAATATTTTTCCCCAGGGAATAAATAACACGTCAATTGGTTATCCAATACCAAATATTAAGCCCTAAAAACATATATACATGTAACTTTATACAGACTGAGCAGGTTTGTAGCTAGAGTTTTCCTGCCTTGCCCACAGTCAGGATAAATCTCTGTCACTCACCAGTCCCACAGCCGCTCAGATCCAACCAAGTAAACACAGAGACTTATACTGTTTAAACTGTTTGGCCTAATGGCTCAGGCTTCTAGCTATCTAGTTCTTACATCTTAAATTAATCCACTTCTATAAATCTATACCTTGCCATGTGGCTCGTGGCTTACCGGCATCTTCACATGTCGCTTGTCATGGCGCCAGCTGGCAGTGTCTCCCTCACTCAGCTTCCTGTTCTCTTTATTCTCCTCTCTGTTAGTCCCGCCTACACTTCCTGCCTGGCCACTGGCCAATCAGTGTTTTATTTATTGACCAATCAGAGCAATTTGACATACAGACCATCCCACAGCACAGGTTATATGTGCATATATAAATACACACACTCTCACACACACACACACACAAGATTAATGTAAAAAGTGGGAAGGAATTGGAAAAAAGCCAGGAGGGGTATGTGAGAAGTTTTGGAGGGAAGGAAAGGAAAAGTGAAATGATGTTCTTTATTATAGTCTCAAAAATATAAAAGAAATAATATTTACAAAATGAAGTTAAGGTATGTCACATGGAATCATATATTGGCTTTCTAGAGAAAAAAAAAGATGGAAATTAAGTAGACTTTCCTCTGTGTTTAAAACATTTTCTTTTTTTAAATTAAACATTTCATTTATTTTTTATTTTATTATTATTATTCTTTTTTTTTTTTTCGAGACAGGGTTTCTCTGTATAGTTTTGGTGTCTGTCCTGGATCTCACTCTATAGACCAGGCTGGCCTTGAACTCACAGAGATCTGTCTGCTTCTGCCTTCCAAGTGCTAGGATTAAAGGCATGTGCTGTCACCTCATGGCTTAAAACATTTTCAAAAGGATGAGACCGTGAAGTTCAGTCATTATCACATCTTTCACTTATTATTGTATGGAACTTTGATTTTCTCTACTAATAATATTTTGTTTGGTTCATTATTTTTACAATGAGATGCTAAGTGGTGTATTGCCCTCAAACTGCAAGAAATTGGACCTTCACACCATAATCACTCATAATGTATCCAACAAATCTAGAAATGTGAGGAAATTCAGAATTAGAAAAAAGTAATTCCTTAAGAGAGTAGTTTTTTCAAGGATCCACTCCGATTTTCAGTTTCCTTCAAGGGTTGAGCTTCTTAAGTATTTGCTCTCTCCATGGCTGATAATTTGCATATTTTCCTACATAATTATACAGAATTCTTCTTTTAAAATATCTGGCTAATTTAGAGTATTTTTAGCTCTTAACAAGTTTTGCCTATTATGAATTGACTTAAGATAATTATTTATTTTTACCATTAGCTTTACAATAAACAGGCTTTAGTTTATTTCCCTTCCTTCTCTTCTTCACTGTAGGACAGGCTAAGATTTCGCTTATAACATAAAGGATAAGTCAAAGTACTGCTTCATTGGCAGGTGAGAAATTAAATCTTCAAAGTGATTCTCCTGTATTTCTTGAAGTCAATTATTTACTTAAATTAATTTACATTTTAGACAGAAACTAGATGATTTATAATTGGATCAATGTTGAAGAAATATTACATTCAAATAACAAATGGGGGATTTTCAGGGGTTTTTTTTTAAACCGGATACATCTCTTGAGTTCATAGTTACATGTTTCTTGCATCAGAACAAGCCTTTCCAGAAGAAAAACTGTCTTCATAGTAAATCAAATTACTTGTGTATAAAATTTGTGTTACTCATGAATGTGGGTTATATATCAATGTTGCCAAAGACAAACTCGAGGTCAAGATTGATTGGGCACTGGCGAGGTCAAGATTGATTGGGCACTGGAGATCACTTCCTAAATATAACACCAACAGCACAGACACTGAGCACAACAATTAATAAATGGGACCTCTTGAAACTGAGAAGCTTTTGTAGGGCAAAAGACACGGTCAACAGGACAAAAAGACAGCCTACAGAATGGGAAAAGACCTTCACCAACCCCACATCTGACAGAGGATTGATCTCCACAGTATATAAAGAACTCAAGAAACTAGACACCAAAATACTGAACAATCCAATTAAAAAATGGGCTAAAGAGCTAAACAGAGAATTCACAAAAGAAGAATCACAAATAGCTGAAAGACATTTAAAGAAATGCTCAACATCCTTAATCATCAGAGAAATGCAAATCAAAACGACTCTGAGATACCACCTTACACCTGTCAGAATGGCTATGATCAAAAACACTAATGACAGTCCATGTTGGAGAGGATGCGGAGCAACGGGAACACTCCTCCACTGTTGGTGGGAATGCAAACTTGTACAACCACTGTGGAAATCAGTATGGTGGTTTCTCAGAAAATTGGGAATCGAACTAACTCAAGACCCAGCCATAACCACTCTTGGGCATATACCCAAGGAATGCTCAATCATACCACAAGGGCACATGCTCAACTATGTTCATAGCAGCATTATTCATAATAGCCAGAATCTGGAAACAATCTACATGCCCGTCAACTGAAGAATGGATTAAGAAAATGTGGTACATATACACAATGGAGTACTACTCAGCAGGAAAAAAAAAAAACAATGACAGCATGAAATTTGCAGGCAAATGGATGGAACTAGAAAAAATCACCCTGAGTCAGGTAACCCAAACCCAGAAGGACAAACATGGTATGTGCTCACTCATAAGTGGATTCTAGATACAAAGCAGAGAACAATCAGACTGCAACCCACAGAACAGATATATATATATCAGGGGGGACCCTAGGATGACTGTGGCTTATAATAACTTTTGGTTTTACTCAATTACTGAGCAAGCCTCAATGAATCATTTCACTATTAAGATAAGAATTTATACTGTATCAAGCTGATAATAGAAAAATAAATAAATTAATTAAAACAAAGAATACCCCCTCCTCAAAAAAGATTGACTGGACTTCAAGTTTTGAGCACTTTGAATTGATGGGAATTTAAGCCTCTTTGCCATCTCCTTTGAAATAATTTTTGAAAATAAATGATGTCAATATTTCATGTTATTACCATGTTAGGGAAGAAATAGAGAAAACTGAATGGGTTTTTGCTATTGTTTTTATTGAGTAACAAATTCAAAAATAGTTTGTTGGGCTGAAATTTATTTTCTGTGTTATTCAGAGAAATTCCCTGACTGCTTTTTGTTTCTAAGTACTGGCATAAACAAAGTTATCAAATTGGAATGAGTCTTGAATTTGGTAATACCTTGTTGCCAACTCAAGCTTCAAATGTGCTATGCAGTTTTGGAATACTAGTGACTTCTTATGTAAAACAGTTATTCAATGGTACATAGTAGTGATTAATAGACTTTTGGATGTCTGTGTGAGAAATACTGCTTTGAGACTACTAAGAATTTACTGAAATACTGAACTAATATCAAATGTTATAATAGACTGATAAATGCAATTTAATTTACAGTTCAAAATGAAATGACAGTGAATATACTATATAATCTCTTGTCTCTTTCATGTAGTTTCAGCTTGTTTATTCTAATTTTTTGTTTATTTATGTGTATAGCATACAGTTTAATAGCAATCCAGTTTTTTCTAGTGTAGGGATTTGGTTATTTTTACATAGTAGAAGTAAATGCTGATAGCCTGCAATAGCAGTTGACAAGGACAATGAACAATAGGCAAGAATAAAAGGAACTAACAAAGGCCTCTGCAGCCATCTACTTTCTGGACACCACTTGGGATATGCAAACATCAGTGTACCAGAATCACTCAGAACCTGGCTTTTGATGATAACATTGTTTGCTGCAAATAGAAGAGTCCAGGGTCAGTGCAAACATTGGGCACCTTCTCTGTCAAGAGGTCAAGAACTTCCTTTGATGTAAACAGTAAAATTCCTGTCTTGAAGAGAAATCCTGATTTACAATGTAAACAAGGTTACCAAAAGGTAGGTAGAAAAATGACAGGCCTGAGGACAAATGGACATGAGAGTATTCAATGTCTTTTTAATGAGCTATGTGCTAAAGCCCCAAATGTCCTAGACACTCCATGACAAGCCTACCAGTCTTTTGTGTTCTTTTCCTGCAGCACAGGTTTTCAACTTCTTCCACTTTTAAACTCATTCCTCCAGGCAGCTGCCATGAATACAAAGTCCACCTGCTTGCTCCTCAGGGGTGCTTTCTCTCCCTGTCTCTAATGAACTGTCTTCAGATTTCCCCACTGTTTCTGCTTTTAAATTCTTTTAGAGACTTGCCTAAGGATGCTAGTGGGACTCAAAGCCCCTTCATGCCCAACTCACAGCAACAGCAAGCTTACAGCTCATGTTTCTTTTCCACATACTTGCTTTTTGGAAGTTTAATCCTATCTTCATTTAAGATGAAGAAAACAGTGGATGCTAAGACTTTTATATATTTATCTCAAAGCATCACTGGAAAAAAGATTAGAAGTATTTTGCTACTATTTGGAGTGTTAGTGACATGCTTAGAGTCACATGGCCGTTCTTTGATAGAATCCAGATTCTTTCCTGGATCTTCCTCTATACTCTCATTTGTATATATTTTTTTCATCTTCTAAACTTCTTTTTTTATTTATCTTATATTTTAAACATTTTAAATAATTACTTTTTTCCTTTTTTATTAGCATATGTTGTACAAAAGAATGGATTTTTGTTATGATATTTTCTTGCATGTATATGATGCACTTTGATAGTACTGCTCATTCACTTTGTCCCATTAGCTATACACATTTGAAGAAAATAACTCATCACCCCAGTCACCTTCCCGTTTACTCCACTCACTCTTCAAGAAAGCTAGTCACAGTGGTTCTCAACAGGTATTCAGACTACCCAACTGTCTATATCTCAAACTATAATGCTGAAACCTCAGCTATGTGCAATGATTTTTTAAAGGATAAACTGAAATCATATACCATTTGGGTTTTCTTTCTTTACTAAATGGGCCGAAGAATGACTTACACAGACAGTGGCATGAATAGGTTTCCCTGAGTGTAGCACAAAGGTGATTTCATTGACATTTTAAATTGAGAGGTTTGTACTCAATAATTTTTGCTACTAGCATAAGAATCACTGCATCAGAGTCTGTGTAAAATGAAACCAAGTATCTCCATGATGAACTACTGTCCTTGATTTGCTTGGGAAGTTTAGAAAACAATTATATATGATTGTTGAACCCTATCACATGAACTTCTCTCTCTGGTAGAGCAGAGTCTTAAACTTTAATTTGTACAAAAGCATTTAAATCACTCCTTTTTGTGATTCTTCCCAAATATTAGAAAGCACTGTGGTAACAATGGTAGTTAATACCTTCAGAGTTTAATTGGAGGGAATCTACATTGACAAGGAAGGTAAGAGATACTGATGAATGTGAAACTTCATGAGGTACTTTGAGAAGTACTGATTTAATTAGTATTTATTACATTTGAGAAGATGAACTAGAACTCATCCTCTTAGGCCTAAGAAAGAATTAGGTCTTAGATCAAATTCCAAATTACAAACTCAGTACACCACAGCATGTTGTGCAGACTGAAATGTGTTGTTATTTTCTTCAGTGATGTGTGCCCATCTTTACACAGTGGATGTCCTCAATCAACTTGCTGAGCTAATAAATGATATCATTATTTGAAGATAAGCCTCTTAATCTTGTAGTCACATATCTTCTAACAGTGAAACAACAAGAAGGAATACGTAAAAATTTACACTTGGAGAGTAAAACATTTGTGATAGAATTAAGAGGGATAATATGAGCAGCTCTGAAACACAGTGGAACATGGTGGGAGGAAAGAGAAAGTTCTAATAAAGAGAGGACAAGACAGAAAGTCTCTGTGTATCCCCCTTCTGCTGACTATTGCAATTATGAGCAACCACATGGGAAACCCAGAGTTTGAAGTGAGGGTGTGAATGAGAATATAAATATAAACGAAGCAGGATTATAGCTTATTCCTTTCTCACACTGTTATCTGAACTTCCCCTAAGCACATGTGAATGTATATTTGTCTGAAGACAGAGAGGGGACCATAGCATCAAATTTTGTTACGTTAGATCATTTCAGCTGTGCATGGAATTCTGTGCCCCTTCATATAGTTCAAGTGCTCCTTTGTACTTACGTCTTGGCAAAAGACCTTCTGTGCAACCTCAACAGCTGGAAGAAAAGCCTGCCTGTAGTATGTGGTTCTGCTTTCTGTATGGGCTGCTGCCATGAACAAATGCTTTCAAGGGGGAAGAGTTGTTGCCTGAAGAGATACCATCTGTTCTGCCCTTCCCTCCAGAGAGCGAGATTTGTTATGTGGACATCACAATGGCTCCTCTCAGCTGCTCCTGGATCTTTGCCTGTATCTTATGGAAACAGATATTTTCAGAGACTATGCTTATATAATGGGTTTGGGGGTCATTCAAGATAGGAAAAACTTTTTTTTCCCCATAATCACTAAGTCCTATGTGAAACATAGGGGTATTCAATGATTCATTTCATTAATTTCCAATGAATCATATTCATGTAACATCATTCAGAATGTGCTGTCCCTAAGAAAAGTTAAGTAGGTGTTAGTCCTTATGTATTTCCCACTATAGAAACATTAGCTGCAATCAGAATATATAACATGTCAGAGGAAATTACTTCTGCCATACAAAGATCTGCACTGTATGGGGCCCTATTCAGGTCATAAAGAGTTATGTTAAACCTGAGTGTACCATTTCATTTATAACTGTTCAAAGTGTTTGTGAGTGGCAAAGGAAACAGGAGATACTCCTGCTTTTCAGAAAATAGTTTGCAGTGATTTTGTGGTTGATATGTAGCCAGCAGTAACTGTTTAGAACATCTACTGTACTTAGAAGCCTTAACAGTTTACTAGGCATGTTCACATGTTCTATGATTTAATTCACACAATGAAATGGAGTGACTGGGCACATTTTCTGCTTTTTTGTAAGATATAAGAGGTTTGACACCTTTACAAAATTGTCAAGACAACCCTACCATTGAGTGGCAAAGAAGACACCACATCTCTTTTTTTCAAGTTATATATCTTTCTCACAAGAACAGCATGTGATTTACAGAATGGAGGAAAAGAAAGTCCCACGATTTTCAACAGGATGCTTCAGTGTTCTGAAGTCTTCTTCCCACTGGTCTTTGTTGATAGTTTCTCAAGTGATTTGATTCAAAGCAGTGCTTCTCCAAATGTGGTCTCTTAAGCAGCAGCAGCAGCAGCAGCAGCAGCAGCAGCAGCAGCAGCAGCAGCAGCAGCCTTATATTATTAAAAATGCAGCATCAGACCTTTTTCAGACTGATGTCCAAGGTTCTATGTTTCAACCATTCTAAAGGTGATTAAGAAACTCTAATTTAAAAGATATGGTCTTGTGAATTCTCTCCATTCCTTTAAACAGTCATTCTCAAATATAGACTTTAGTTTGAAATCATTTTTTGATACATTGTAATAATTTTCTTGTCATTTGGTGCATAAGGAGTTTTTCTATGTGAAATTTGATTTAAAAAATCAGGCAAAAATGCAGTGAGATTTGATTGGGTGAGAAAAGTGTTGGAAAAGGTGTTATTGGAAAAGGTGTTATACTAATCTGTGAGACTGCTGAGGACCTAAAGTCTTAGTACTCATGGCTGGGAAGGAAAAAAAAAACAGCCCAAGGAAGTGAAGAAATGATTGAATTCTAAATTTCCACTTCCCAGTTGTCTCTAAGACTAATTATATCATGTCAGTTATTTTTCAAAACAAATAAGCCTTCTTTAAAAGTGATAATTCCAGCATTCTAGTTTAACAAATTAATTGATTCACTCTAGTAAAACAAACAAAAAAAGATAATGAGCAAATTCTAGAGAAGACACCATTTGTATTAAGAATTAGATACTGTTTTTAGCTGTGTACAGAAGTGAGATGTAATGGTCTGATGGAGGCTCTAGTATGTTTCTAAATCAGTTTCCACGATGCCTACAAAAGGAGAACTTGGGGTTTTGTCTGGGTTTGGAGAAAATAATAGTGGGAAGCAACCCAAGAACTGTTTGATTTTCAAGAGCCCAATTTGTACAGAAGGAACATTCTTTCTGAGTATTTTCTAGTCACCCGCTCATTTCAGTAGTACTCATCATAAAATATAATAGCACCTACCAAAAGCTTTGTTCATTATAAAAATCTATATCATTATTTTTTCATCCAAGAAACAAAACCAGAAACATTGCATTACTATGCAGCACTGAAATCCCTTTTGCTGTTTACTATGGTTCACCTTTTGGGTGAAATTTGAGTTTAGCTGTCGGAGGACATTTACTACAAACAGAAGAGCTCTATCTATTCCAGACTCTTACTTTTCTAATGCTGAGAGCAGTCATTTAATGAGTAAGTTGTGACTGATAGTACAGGTCACTCTGTTTTGCTTGTCCACAAGGAAACTAAATCTTTTTACAGTTTCCAATTCCAACTGGATGAATTGTAATACAATTCTGATACCAACATCCTGACATAGCGACATGGTCCAAAGATTTAAGGGTTCAGACCCTCTTATAACATCTCTTATTTCAAACATCAATGGCAGGTGTCAAGGTCTCAAGGCCCACCCTTCTGTTGAGTAACCTGTTATGAACTTGAGAATTCCCCTGACACTCAAAGTTACAGTTTTAGAGATTCAGTAGGATGACTTGTAGAGCTCTTGAGAGCTCTGAAATAACTATCACAACTTTATTTAAAGTGGAAATACAGGACAAGATGTGGAAGTGTTCTGGTTTACAAAGCCTTCTTGAATAGTCAATGGTTATCAGGATCCATATACATCAGTGTATGTGTTAACCAGGAAGCTCCTCTGAAACTCAATGTCTAGGGATTTTATTTGAGTTTCATTACCTAAGTACAGTTGGTTAAATGATTGGCACATGTCTAAAAGCAATTTCTAGCCTCTCCTTTCCAAACACTTTAATCATTTGGCTAGCCCTATCTTGATATTATGTAGGCATCTACCATGAAATATCTGTCTCATTAATAAAAGGGAAAAATAAACCTGTTAATCAAGGGATTCCAGAGGATTTGAAGTTCAATTGCAAGATCTGGAGAGAAAATCCCAGGCATATTCTTGTTATAATAAGCTTACTTTTTGAAGACAAGCATACAACAATTAGGGAAAATAACTTTATTCAAATAATATATCTTTAGAATCAGAGACAGAAATTTCTTTATTGAACAACTTGATATAATTTCAAAGTACTAAGAATAAAGTTGAGACAGTGACAGACAAGGACTCTTATTTCATGAGTTTGATTTTTTTTTTTTGTTTTTTTGAGACAGGTTTTCTCTGTGTAGCTTTGGAGCCTATTCTGGAACTCACTCTGTAGACCAGGCTGGCCTCGAATTCACAGAGATCTGCCTGCCTCTGATTCCTGAGTGCTGGTATCAAAGGTGTATGCCACCACCGCCACCACCGCCTGGCCTGGAGCTTGACTTTTTTCTATTGGAAAAGGGAGCAGTAGAAAATGAAAAGAGTAAACAAAGGTAACAAACAAGTGCTGTGGGCTGTTCTGTATGGCAAATGTGTTGCTAATAAAACACTGATTGGCCAGTGGCTAGGCAGGAAGTAGGCGGGACTAACAGAGAGAATTAAAAGAGCAGGAAGGCAGAAGGAGACTGCCTGCCAGCCAGCAACTGCCAGGACAAGCAGCATGTAAAGATGCCGGTAAGCCACGAGCCACGTGGCAAGGTATAGATTTATGGAAATGGATAACTTAAGATATAAGGACAGTTAGCAAGAAGCCTGCCACGGCCATACAGTTTATAAGCAATAGAAGTCTCTGTGTTTCCTTGGTTGGGTCTGAGCGGCTGTGGGACTGGCAGGTGAAAGAGATTTATCCTGACTGTGGGCCAGGCAGGAAAACTCTAGCTACAAACAAGCTAATTCCAGAAACTAATGGGTGTCAAAAAAGAAAATCAAAATTATATGGAAAAATAATGACTAATTGGACTTGAGTTTTCACAGATTTTACTGATACTATTTGAAATGTCTTTAAAATTTGTAATCAATGGCTTGTATGCTATGTATATATAACTATGTTGGTTTTTAGTCTATTTCCATAGGATCATTAGAAATCATTTAAGGGCAATAATCAATATTATACTATTTAATATTTTAGTCTGTATTAAGAAATTGTCTCCATTGGTATCCTATTATTATTGTCTCCATTGGTATCCAATTATTATTATTTCTGTTCAGCAATAGATTACTTGTTAATTGGAAAATTTAAGGTTTTAATGTTGTTGAATATATTTGTATTTTCCATTGTTCTTAATTCTGCCTTAACTTAAATGAGGAAAGGAGGTATAGAGAAGCCAAGACCTTGTATTTAGAGCAGTAAGCCAGTTTAAGACTATGACTACTACTTGTCTTCTGCCACTTATTAAGAATTCTTAATAGTTTCATACCTACCTTACACAGAAATTTGAGGTGATATGTTTACTGAAATGCCTACAGGGCTAAGTTTCATCTACTTTCTCATAAACATGATATGTGTAGCACAATATCATGCATGACTTCTAATTTGCCATTGGTAGTAAGGACACTACATTGTTGGGAAGAGACCAACATTCCTTTACCTATTGCTGTTTGGGAAATAGCCTAATATTTGAGTATAATCAAATTGCTCTTTTTCAGTTGCAAGTGCTTTTTAAAGAGATTGGATGAAAAGCTAATTATAAACGGAATAAGTAGGTTAACATATTTATTTAATTAAATTCTATTTGGTAACATAAAAATAGTGTGCTGTTCAAGAATAAGGGTGATTTGAAAACATTATGCTGAGTTGTAAATTTTGAGTTATGAAATTTTACTATATATATATTATTCTACCCATATTTTAAATACAAAAGGTTGAAATATATTAAGATAATGGTAAGATTCATGGTATGCTAAGAATTATCCTACCTCTTTTGAATTATTCTTCTTGTTACTATCTTATGATTTTGATCAAAATTTTGAATCTAGACTGTCATTTTTTTCGTTAATTTTTAGCTTCCAGGAACTTAATTTATTCATATAATAAGATATGTATCTGCAGTACAGACAAAGCTGTACTTTCACACAATTATAGGCATCGCAGTCAATAGACTATGAAGTGATTGAAGAGTTTGTGCTGGAATGTCAGTAGGAGAACTGGTACACTATAATCTAGGTATTTGGAGATAGCACATAGAATGAACTGACTTAGTTAATGTCATGAACAGATATTCCTCAGTGACTTTAAGTGACTAAAAACACTTTACGTAACCCAATCGTAAGATGAAAACATAGTTCAGATGCAATTATAACAGGCTTACTTACATAGTACACAATTCACAGTTGCTTGATTACTTGGTGTGCCACTGCTGATACAAAGATGACTATATATGGCTTAAGGGAGTATCCACTAAAAAAGAAAGAGCTCTTTCTACTTACTGTATATGCTAATACGAAATTTGTAAACTTTCAGACTTTCAGTTAAGTGACTTCTTCAGTATCATTCTGTATTTAGTATTATTTAAAATGAATTAATTTAATTATAACATTTCTGAAATAGATGAGCATTAAAAGTAAAATAATGGATATATTGAAAAGTATATTTTATCATTTATATTCTAAAAAGTTATTAACTTGTAGAAATTGTATAAATAAGTAAAAGAGGAATTATTATTTTATTTATAAGTCATATTTTCTACAGTACAGTTAACTTTTTCCTAACTTACAATTATAAAGTTCATATTAATGTAGATTAGAATTCAAAAGCAAAAAAAAATATGTTTAAGCTTTTTTCCTTCAATATCTTTCTAATTATTACTTCAAAAAAGGCTCACATAGCCCCAGCCTGGGCATAAGTGAAGTAAATACTGATGATAGTATATAACATGTGTTAGCCAATGCCAGTCAGAGTACTTTCTCACCAAAATATGAATGATGAAGAGGATATGTAGAGAATACAGAGTACAAGTATAAAATTTAGTGATGTGCAAAATATATTTGTATGAATAAATTTTAATGAAATTAAAATGATTAACTTTGACCAACAGAGGATCAAATCAGTTTCTCCTATTTGACTTCATTAAAACAACATACCATGAGGGGTGCTTTGAAAGTCATAAGAGTATGAAGTTACTTAATTTTCAGTTTTTGATGACTTTAAAAACTGATTAGAAGGCTTAGCATGTGGAGGTGCCTGCTTCACAGCCTGACAATATGAATTTGATTCCCCAGGAGAGAACTGACTCCTGAAGGTTGTCCTCTGACTTCCACATGCAAGCCATGGAATACATGTGCACACAGACAGAAAGGCAGATAGACACATACACACACAGAGGGACACACACACACACACACACACACACACACAGTGTGTGTACAAAAATAATAAAGGTAATACATTTAAATTATACTTAAACTTTATGAAACAGACAAGATAGTATTTTAAACTATCAAATCAGTTTCAAAAATACCACAGAAAAACCTGTTGTACACTTGTGTACACAGTGATATCATCTCATATAAATATGGTATGACTGTTAAACTAAGAAACTTATGGTGATCCAATATTGGCTACATAAATGAGAAACCTTGTGGTATTAGTAAATATTTTGAGTAAAAAATTAAGACTATGAACTTCCCTTGTTTGCTTAGATCACATAGAATAGTGTGTGTGTGTGTGTGTGTGTGTGTGTGTGTGTGTTTAGGGGGTTGAGAGAGGGAGAAAGGGGAAGAGTGAAGTTCAAACACACATACAACCACACAAACACACATATACAGAGAGAAAGAGACAGATGGATAGACAGACAGACCGACAAGGGAATACTGCAGAAGAGTGGAAGAAAGGATTGTCGGAGCCAGAGGGTTCAAGGACATCACAAGACAACACACAGCACCAACTAACCTGGATTCATAGGGTCTCAAAAAGACTGAACCAACAACCAGGGAGCCTGCATGGGACTGATCTAGGCACTCTGCCTATAGGATCTTCTTGATGTCATCTATTTAATTCATCAAAATCAGGATGCTGTCTGTAAATTTGCCCAGTACTTTTTTTCCTTCCCCACTTCATGTCATTATGCTATCCTTGTTGTAGTGATGCTCCATTAGAAAGAGATTACCTGTCTTTATTAATGTTGGACAAAGTTATTTGTTTTTCTTATTCAGTATGTTTACCTGGATGTAATATATAGTAAATTAGGATTTAATTATTAAAAAAAAAGACTAGTACTCAAGATATGGTTCTTCATACATCCAATCCCAGCACTTGGAAAGTTGAAGCAAGAAGATTGTCATGACTTTGAGACCAGCTTAGGTTATAAATCCCTGTGCTGTAAGCCAGCCTGGGCTGTGGAGTAAGACTCCATCTCAATTACTATATAGAAGTAAATGGGCAGTGGGGTTGGAGAAATAGTTCAGTCATTAAGAGTACTGGTTGCTTTTTCAGAAGACATATGTCTTCTTCTAAGTACCCACATAATAGTTAACAAGTGTCTATTAGTCCAGTTCTGGGAGATCCAGTAACCTTTCCTGACCTTGGCAGGCACTAGGCACATGTGGATCACATACACACATACAGGCAAACATATATATAAAAGAAAATAAACAGCCCTTTCAAAAAAAGAATTGATGTGGCAGACTGTTTTTTTTTAAAATCTTGTTAAAGAAGCTTTTGTTTTCTATAGGCAAAAAGGAGATGTGATTGATTACCTCAGTCAGCTTGAAGTTCTGATATGTGAATCACATACATTCCTCACATAATGAAACACAATCACAATTACTCCTGTTAGCATTTCCGTGAAGTGCACTTTAGCAAAGACAGACAAGCTCTTGATGTTGATTGGTTTTCAGCCTACAGCCAATACCAGTGCTGGGTGTGCTGCTGGCTGCCTTTATGCTCTTTTGTTGCTGAAGAGAGGACTATATGTGAAAGGATCCTGAGGATGCTGTAGGTGCTGAGTCTGAAATCAAGGCTGTCTTACTACTGAGCTGGGGTACTTCCTCTGCCTTGAGATATCCCCGTGTTTCTTGTGCTCTGGGGAAATATCCCTCATCTGAGACAATGCTCCTTTAATTGTGCCATCGTGCAGTGTGGAAGAAAAGTTCCTTCATTTCAGAGCACTTCATTATTCAGCATGTAAAACAGAATGTAGAGTGTACTGGGGATTCTACCATGTTTGACTCCATGTGATATTGGAACTGCAGTTCAAACTCAGCCTTCCCACCTTAAAGAAATAAGCAGAATTAATCATTATGTTTGTTTTTAGTTTTGACCATGGGATTGCTATACAGCCCAGTCTGCTCTAAACTTGTAATCATGTGTGTGTGCCTTCTTTTTTGCATGTACACCACATGTATGCAGTTGTCCATGGATGTTAGAACAGGTCATCAGATCTAGTGGAGCTGGAGTTAGAATCAGTGTGGCTGCCTAATATGGGTGCTGAGAATGAAACCTTGGTCTCTGTAAGAGTACCAAGTGTTCTGAACTACTGAGCCATCTTTCTAACCGAAAGATGGTGATTTTCTATAAGAAAAAAAATAGTAAATTGACTTACATTGCAAGCTACTTGCTGAAGGATATATTATTTGTGAACTATATGAAATGTTACATGTAGGGTGCCCTGATAAAGGACATGCATGTCTACAGAGATACCAAGGACAATAGTTTAAACATGGAAACAGATGGAAATAGGAAACCAACTCACAATACTCAAAATGCCTAGTTTTAAAATTTTTATTAGGTAATATGTAATCAACAATGAAGGGAAAATTTGATTTGAGCATCAAGGAAGTGTTAATGGGCTAAGGCTCAGTAGGATTATAAGCCTTGGGGTGCTATAATATTGCCTATTTTGAACAAAGTAGAGAAATATCCTTCCTAGGAGCTCTGAGGTGTTGCTGATGGCAAAAGAAACATAATCACACCAGTGACAATTGTAAATACCTAGACTCCTCTGTGGCTTGGCCACTCTAAAATGGACAGTGTATCATCAAAGCAAGATGGCCTCTGGGAGGACCAATATACCAGTGTCATCTCAGTTTACTCAAAGGCACCCCTGGAGACCTCAGGATCACTGTTATCACTGCCTGACCTGCTAGATAAAAATTAGTGTATCAGTATTGCAGTAGACAGAGCTGCTAGCCAAGAAATAATTCTGCATAAATCTAGTCACAAGCCGTCTGTCAGAATGATTCAGCACTGCAGTTCCCAGAACCTACACTCTCTATTAGACCAATGAATACTGATGCCTATGTAGCTGTGGATGATTTCCACCACAAACTTAGGAAGTCCCAGAAAACTAATGCTTAAGGCAGTGTTAGAAGAAAATGAGTCTTTAACATACTCCTCCTATCAAGGCTTGGGGATTTATGTAGAAGAGGGCACAGATAAATTCTAAGAGCCAGAGGTGGTTTTGTTGTTTCCCAGAAACAGCAGGGCAGATGCACGTATAGACTATGACAGCATGCACAAGTTCTCCACAAGTTCAGACAGGCACAATTCCTACAGAGAGCAAGGAAAGTGGGCACAGATTTCCTCCTCTAGACAAGAAACTACTTGCAATTGATAGCTTAGTGGAGAGGAAAATTGGTTTTATCCAATGGAGTGACACTGGGGACATCAATTAAAGCCAATACAAATTGGACTCCACAAACTGGAATCTCTCTCTCTCTCTCTCTCTCTCTCTCTCTCTCTCTCTCTCTCT
>CABHPP010129129.1:21629-40347 GCA_902168425.1 Peromyscus attwateri | reverse complement strand
CACACACCTGTAACCCCAATACTCAGGAAACTAAGGCAGAGGGATTTCAAGTTAAGGGCCTGCCTAGGCTATGGAGTGAGACCTTGTCTCAAAAACTAATCAAACAAAAATCCTTAAACAAGGTGGAGTGAGTACTTGGTAACATGATGTAGGTTAAGAGTGACTTTTTAAAACAGAAGGCTCTGGTCCTATTTCTGTGCTGTTCTTCTATATAGCAGATTGAGTTCAGCAAACTTTTCCAACTCTATACATAAGTAAAGCTCAATTCTCTCACTTTTTCTTTTCAAACTACAGGTCATCTTTGATTGAAAATGATTTGATCTTGGGATCCCTGACTTTACAATGGTTCAAAAGCCTCCTGTACCCAATTGGAAACATACTTGGCATTTGGGTTCTTGAATTTGGATCTTTTTTCCAGGCTAGCAATATGCTTTCCTCTCTGGTGAGGTTAGGTGGGTACTGGCAGTGAGCCCCAGATCCCAGGCAGACCTCTGGTCCTGAAGGGAAATAACTTGTACTCTATAGTGTGAAGCTGAGACAGTGGTCTGAGAGTAATGAAAAATCCTTCGGTTTGTGTTATAGAAGCCTGTGTTGGTAGTTCTAAGATAGTTCTAAGATAGTTATTTTTCAAATACCATGACATGAGATAAATAAATCAGGCATCCCCATTGATATGAATGCAACTAGCAGTATTTGTGGAAATAATTGGAGAATATTTATAATATTGAAGATGAAATTGGGAAAGCCTGGCATGGTGGTGCACACTTTTAGTCCCAGAACTTGGGAGGCAGTGGCAGGGAGCCATCTTTGAGTTCCAGGCCAGACAGGGCTACATAGTGAGACCCTGTCTCAAAAAAATTCAACTAAGATGAAATTGGGAGAGAAGCTAGGTGTGTTGACTAATGCCTAAACTACCAGAGCTTGGGAGACTGAGGCATAAGGATTGCTGTGAGTTTCAGGCCAACCTGGGCTACATAGTAAGTTCCAGGCCAGTCTGAGCTATAGTATGAGACCCTGTCTTGAAAAAAAATATTAAAAAGAATGAAATTGGGAAAGAACTCTAAGATATTTTGCAAAGGAATTGGGCATGGTGAAAAATATAAATTCTTACCAGGTTATGGTCTAGATAAATGGATTGTGATTTTGAGCAAAATTTCTTAAAAGCATCACATGGAATAGTAGATTATGTTGATAGGGTCTCTTGATTAATATGAATTGTATAGAAATGCTTTAAGGTGTACTTCTACATGCAGAATAATTTTAGATCACATAAAAAGTCTTTGATTTCAGTATGGACTTCATGATAATCTATGATGCAATCTCAGCATGATAATATGCTTCTTAGAATACTATAATATAATACAATGTATTTCATACATAGGAAGTTTATGTTATTCTATGTAGTAATAATATAAATTCCATATGTATAAAACTTTTATCTGGGCCAGTGAAATGGCTCAGTGTATAAAGAAAGGTGCTTACTGCCAAGCCAGGTATATATCCAGAGATCCGTCCTGGAAACCCACAATGTGGAAGGAGAGAAGCAGCTCCCATAAGTTGTTCTCTGGTTTCCACATGAGCAGTTACAAGCACACACAATAAATACATATTGTCTATGAGCTTTCTGCTTACACTCTTACTGACATCCCCATCTTCTCCTGCCTTCCAGAATACATATACTAACACAAGTCTAAGAGCCACTACTGTCTGGAACCTCATACAATTACCATATTGTTGATTAGCATCAAAGGATAACAAAGAGAACACTCACCTCTAAAAATTCACATCTATATTTTCATATAGTGCCAGAAGACACATGGTACCAGCATATGACTTTTTAGAGGTAATGTAGCATTAGGGTAAAAATCAGGCTCCAGAAGCAGACTATATAGCTTGAAATCACAGCCCTATCTTCTGCTTGCCAACTGTAGGAAGCCCTTAACCTTCTGTATACCTTGACTTACTAATCAGTAAAATAGATGAAATGATTTTACATAAATATGTGGTCATGAGGATGAAGTGAATTAGGATTTGTGGATCATTTAGCATAGTGTTTCACACATAGTAAGCCCTTTAGAACTAAATAAGTACAAATAAACAGATAAGTGAATGATCTGTATGTTAGGAAAATTAGTACTGATTTCAAATTGTTAAGATACAACAATAGAGGGATTCACAAAAGGTTTGATGCCTGCAATGATAACAAGGTCTTCTGTTTTCAATTTGTGGGATATTTTGGCTGTGCGGATCACATTTCTTTTTTTAGTAGAAAGCAATCAGTGCCTCAGAACTATGTGGCATTATTTTCCCCCAAGATGAAGCATGAGTTTGCATGAAAAAGTAATATATATTCATGAAAATGCACTGATAGTCTGAGAAATCAACAACTGCTTGACATTCCTGCAATGTCTTTTTCAGTATATCACAAAGTAGCTCAGAAAAGGAACTGCCTATAAAATAAAACCTCCATAGATATTCAGAAGAGTACAGAGCCAAATGCCCTTCATTGTTTCCAGGATTCTTGCTTTACATATTATGAGCATGAGAGTGGATGCATCAGTGTGCTGCTAAAATGTTACCTTCAAGATCAAGTACTTATTCCCTCAGTTTGGGGGAATGTTGAGAACTGACAGCTTTCTGTTATTAATCCATTCTAAAAATTATCTTTGAGCAAAGAGCTATACTTTATGAAAGGTCATAGTCTCTTCCTGTGGGGAAATGACCTTCAATGATAAATCTATCTGAATGTATAAAGATTCTACATGCTACCTTCAATTTATGAAAATTATTTTGGTTCATTTCAGGTCATCAGATCCCTATAATGTCAGTTGAATCATTTGTTGAACTTACTTCTCAATTCAATAGATTTGCTGTCTGTTCTTTCTTCCTTCATTCCCCCATTTTTGTTAATTCCCAAAGGACTTCCCATCAGACCCACGTGTAAATCTGTGTCAAGGTCTAATTCATGGGACTTGACCTGAAACATGTATTGAGTAGGGTATATGCCAGCCGTCATGATATCAATTAAATTATCGACACTATGATTTTTTTATTTACCTTATTCATAATGATATTTGCTGAGACCATCTTTAAGTATTTACTTAACTTCTTCAATAATGTCATCTTCTGTTGGTCCCTATATCAGAATTCATCAAAGCCTCTAACCACTCTCAAAATCAAAGAGTATAAACAATAGCCAAGTTTAGGATGGAAACAAGCATACTATATCTAAATAAATCCTTGATGAGTGAGATTATTTGGTCCTTATTATGATTGTTAAAGATCAGCTGAATTAATATTGGGTAAGATTGAATCATTAATACCCTCCTTTCATGAAGAATACCAAGAAGTTTAGTAATTCCAGAAACAGGGTGCTCTGTGTGTGTGTGTGTGTGTGTGTGTGTGTGTGTGTGTGTGCGTGCTGTTAAGACATGTTGTTTTTTACAGTTCCTCAAACTCATTCTTATAATTGCATATAAGGAAAGAAACAGTAAGTGTAGTGAGGAAAGCTTGTAGAGCATGTTTTGTTCAAAGATATCTTATGTGAATGCACAGTAAAGATTTTAATTTTTCATCAGAGGCTTAGAGGAAGTGGTATGCTTTGATCCTTCATGTGAGATAGCTAAAGTTTGGGACATAGATGAACTAGGCTGTTTGTTCTTAGGAACTTCTAGGTCTTACAATGTCTTGGTAATACTGTCACATTTTTGAAGAAGCATAATTCCAGTAGTAGTAATGGCTTGAAGACAGATACCCAGTATGATAAATAAGCTATGTACCCCCTTTTCTTGTGATTGTGACAGATGTAGCTAGTATGAATATGTTGAAAAGGCAGCATAAAAAGATAAGTATGTTAGGAGATCAGATAAGGAAGAGTAAACAAAATGTAAATTATAGCAGTATGCTATTTAGAAAGCTTATACTTGCTATTTTGATGAATACCTGATGATTCTAAGAAATATAACCAATGGATGTTTTGAAGAAATGAAGATTGGAAGCATTATTTGGAGTCATGGTTCGCCAGGTGGTGGTGGCGCACGCCTTTAATCCCAGCACTCGGGAGGCAGAGCCAGGTGAATCTCTGTGAGTTCAAGGCCAGCCTGGGACACAGAGTGAGTTCCAAGAAAGGCGTAAAGCTACACAGAGAAATGCTGTCTCGAAAAGCAAAAAACAAACAAACAAAAAAATGAGTCATGTGCTGTGGGATGGTCTGTATGTCAAATGTGTTGCTCTGATTGGTCAATAAATAAAACACTGATTGACCAGTAGCCAGGCAGGAAGTATAGGCAGGACTAACAGAGAGGAGAACTGAGAGAACAGGAAGGCAGGGGGAGTCACTGCCAGTCGCTGCCATGACAAGCAGCATGTGAAGATGCCGGTAAGCCACGAGCCACATGGCAAGGTATAGATTTATAGAAATGGATTAATTTAAGATGTAAGAACTAGATAGCTAGAAGCCTGAGCCATTAGGCCAAACAGTTTAAATAATATAAGCATCTGTATGTTTATATTTATAAGTGGGCTGTTGGACTGCCGGGGCTTGGCGGGACCCGGAGAGAAATTTCTCCAGCTACAGTCATGGATTCTAGAGAGAGACACAGCAATGTGCAATCAGTAGACAGAGATACACACAACGGAAATGACCACAAGGTGTAGAGTCATTTTTCCACTGAATCCAGGCCATGTGAGCCGCTCACAGGGATCAGTTTTCCAGATGTAGAGTGATATATTCTTTCAAATGTGGTCTACCTTCAGGCATAATTGGAATGATAGTGAATTTTGATTATCAACTTGATTGGATTAAGAAAGCCTAGGGGATTAGTGAAACCTACTTATGTGTGTGTCAGTGATGTGATTAGATCCTGAAGGCTCAGATCCTCATGAGCTGAATACTGCTTTAACAGATTCATAAAACCATGACATTATTTGGAGGTGGCAAAGAGAAGAAGAGGAACATCATTAGAGTAGGTAGGCCATGGGGTTATGGCTGTGGGACCCATACTCTTCTTTGACTGCTTATGATCCTTCTCTCTGCATCCTGGTCCACCACAGCAAGAATAGACAGACCTTCTGGACCATACCTTCTGCACCATGGTGGATTAAAACCTTTGAAACCTTGGAAGAAAATAAATATTTCCTCCCGTTAAGTTCTTTTTTCTCAGGTATTTTGTCACAGCGATGAGAAAAGTAATTGATAGAATGAATCTACACTCAACATGCTCAATAATCAAAGCATATCTTCATACCCTGATTCTGTAGATGTGTATCCAAAGTGAACAGCAGACTTGACTGTGTTAAGAAAGTCAAGATGACAAAAGATTTATGTTTGTGGCTTATGTATAATATCTAGTCCCCTAAACAGGTTTTTTTTTTCTCATCTAGACCCTGGCCCTCAATATCTCCTACATTGAGTGAAAAATCATTTCAAATCTTGGTTAAGCTCAAATTTCTTTTGCTAAATAATTTCCTTGGGCATGGACAATTAGGAATATTCATTCAATTAAGAAACACTATTGGATTGCTTTGTTTTAGTATTAATATATAAGGCATGCCTTTATATATTATGTAAGGACACTCTCTTAAATTATAGTGCTAAAATAGATGACACAGCACTGCTTCTGCTGCTGCTGCTTCTACTTCTGCTTCTGCTTCAGCAGCAGCAGCAGCAGCAGCAGAAGAAGAAGAAGAAGAAGAAGAAGAAGAAGAAGAAGAAGAAGAAGAAGAAGAAGAAGAAGAAGACAGAGATGAAAGAGAGTAGGAGTAGTATTTTCATTAACAAGGATTCAGCAGAAGCAGAAGCAGAAGAGGCAGAAGCAAAACCAGAAACAGAAGCAGCAGAAGGAGCAGAAGTAGAAGCATCAGAAGCAGAAGCAGCAGAAGCAGCAGAAGAAGCAGAAGCAGCAGCAGAAGCAAAAATAGCAATTTCTTTACGAGCTTGATTCTGCTTGTGACATTTACATTTCTAAACAATGACTGATTATGCTGGATGGGAGAGTAAGACAGACTGCATTACCTTACAATGGCCTACACCATGTGTTCTACAAAGTGACCTTGTAACCACTTCAACAAAAGATGGAGCCTCTTCTTCCTTGTAAAATGGGATGGATAGGCTCTGTGAATACTTTGAACCATTAAACTATGGAAGAAGTGACACGTGTATTCTTCCAGGTAATCCTTAAAGGCAACTGCCTAGGCCTTTACCCTAACACTGTAGAACACTTTGTGTTGACCATTGCTGAGGAGATTAAATTCAGCTGCTTCTTTATTCTGAAAGAGTCACACCATGTGTAAAATCAAATCAAGAGACCTAACAACTTCATATTGCTGTATTTTGGAATCTAGCCACTAGGATAGGAGTCTAACTACCCTGAGACCACCATATATTGACCATCACACAGTGATAGTGGGAAATTTCAATACCCTACTCTCACTGATAGACAGGTCACCCAGCCACAAACTAAACGGAGAATACTGGATGAAACAGACATTATAAGCCAAATGGATCTAACAGATACTTACAAAACATTTCACACAAACACAAAAGAACATACCTTCTTCTCAGCACCTCATGAAACTTTCTCCAGAATAGACCACATACTCAGACATAAACCAAGTTTCAACAGAAAATTGAAATAGCTCCCTGCATCTTTTTTTTTCACT
Organism: Peromyscus attwateri; assembly: GCA_902168425.1. Taxonomy (NCBI): domain Eukaryota; kingdom Metazoa; phylum Chordata; class Mammalia; order Rodentia; family Cricetidae; genus Peromyscus; species Peromyscus attwateri. The sequence goes on along the minus strand of CABHPP010129129.1, from coordinate 33,687 downwards.
AAGCAAGTGAAAGACTTCTATGACAAAAACTTGAAGTCTTTGAAGAAAGAAATTGAAGTAGATATCAGAAAATGGAAATATATCCCGTGTTCATGTATAGGTAGGATTAACATAGTAAAAATGGCATTCTTACCAAAAACAATCCACAGATTCAATGCAATCCTCATCAAAATCCCAGCACAATTCTTCACAAGCCTTGAAAGAACAATACTCAACTTCATATGGAGAAATAAAAAACCCAGGACAGCCAAAAGAATCCTGTACAATAAGTGAAGAACAAGACAAGGCTATCCACACTTTCCATATCTATTCAATATAGTACTTTAGTTGTCTTATTGCTCTAGCTATAACTTATTTTTAATAGATATCAAAGGGACACAAATTGGAAAGGAAGAAGTCAAACTTTCAATATTTGCAGATGATATGATTATATACAAAAGTGACCCCCAAAATTCTACCAGGGAAATTCTACAGCTGATAAACACCTTCAGTAATGTGGTGGAATACAAGATTAACTAAAAAAAATCAGTAGCCCTCCTATATACAAATAATAAATGGGCTGAGAAAGAAATCAGAGAAACAACACCCTTTACAATAGCCACAAATGATATAAAATACCTTGGGGTAACTCTAAGCAAGTGAAAGACCTGTATGACAAGAACTTCAAGTCTTTGAAGAAAGAAATTGAAGAAGATATCAGAAGATGGAAAGATCTCCCATGCTCATGGATTGGCAGGATTAACATAATAAAAATGACAATCCTATCAAAAGTAATCTACAGATTCAAAACAATCCACATTCAAAATCCCAACACAATTCTTTACAGATCTTGAAAGGACAAGTATTACCAGAGGTTTCTCCTGATGAATCTCTCCCAACTGCGGTCCCACAGCTGCTAATAAACACAGAGGCCTATATTAATTTCAAACTGTAAGGCCTATGGCTCAGGCTCATTATTAACTAGCTCTTATAACATAATTCAACCCATTTCTAATAATCTATGTTTTGCCACATGGCTTCATGGCAATACCTGTTCTCTCATATCTGGCTTCTCCTGGCGGTGGCTTGCAGCTCTTCCTGACTCACCCTTCTTCGTCTCTGTCTTCAGTTTGAATGTACTGCCTAAACTTATTCTGCCTTACCATGGGTCAAATAGCTTTATTTATTATCCAATGGGAGCCACAAATATTTACAGCATACAGAAAGATATCCCACAGCAGACAATTCTCAACTTCACGTGGAAAAACAAAAAACAAAAAAATCTAGGAAAGTAAAAACAATCCTGAACAATAAAAGAACTGCTGGATGTATCACTATCCCTGGTTTCAAGCTGTACAACAGAGCTATAGTAATAAAAACCACATGGTACTGGCATAGAAACAGACAGGTTGGTCAATGTAATGGAATTGAAGACCCAGAAATAAATTCACACACCTATGGACACCTGATTTTTGATAGTCAGAAATACACACTGGAAAAAAAACCCAGCATCTTCAACAAATGGTGCTTGTCAAACTAAAGATCTGCTTATATTTATCACCCTGCACAAAACTCAAACCAAAGCAGATCAAAGACCTCAACATAAAACCAGATTCGTTGGACTCCATAGAAAAGAAAGTGAACTCAGTGGCACAGGAGTTGACTTTCTGAACAGAACACTGATAATCCAGGCACTAAGATCAACAATTAATAAATGGGACCTCATGAAACTGAAAAGCTTCTGTAAGGCAAAGGACTCCATCGATCAGACAAATTGGCAGCCTATAGAATGGGGAAAGATTTTTACCAACTCCACATCTGATAGAGGACTAATATCCAAAATATATAAAGATCTTAAGAAACTAGATATCAAAAACCAAATAATCTAATTTAAAAATGAGGTACAGATCTAAACAGAGTTCTCAACAGAGGAATCTCAAATGGCTGAGAAACACTTAAAGAAATGCTCAACATCCTCAGCCATCAGGGAAATGCAAATCAAAATGACTCTGAGATTTAATCTTATACATGTCAGAATGGCTAAGATCAATAACACACGTGACAGCTCATGCTGGTGAGGATGTGGAGCAAGGAGAACATCCTTCTATTGCTGGTGGGTGTTCAAATTTGTACAGCCACTATGGAAATCAATTTGTCAGTTCCTCAGAAAATTGGAAATCAATCTATGTCAAGACCCATCTATACCATATACCCAAAAGACAATCCATCCTATCACAAGGACACTACCACTAGCAGCTTGGTTCATAATAGCTAGAAACTGGAAACAATCTAGATGTTCTTCAACTGAAGAATGGATAAAGAAAATGTGGTACATATACACAATGGGGTATTATTACTCAGCTATTTAAAAAATTACATCATGAAATTTGCAAGCAAATGGATGGAACCAGAGAAATCATCCTGAGTGAGCTAACTCAAATACAGTATGTATTCACTTCTAAGTCGATATGAGCCATTAAATAAATAACTAAGCTAGTTCTTTAGACCCAGAGAGGTTAAAGAGAAGAGGGCTGTGGGTGGGGCACAGGGATCTCCCTGGGAAGGGGAAATATAATAGATTTTATGGGTAGATTGGGGCAGGTGGGGCCAGGAATAGGAGGGTTCAAGTTGGAGGGGAGATAGGATGAAGGGAGTATGGGGAGAGATGGTTGGAATTGGGGGGAATTTGGAGAATGGTGTGGAAATCTATTATAGTGGAAAGTTCCTATAATCTATGAAGGTGATCCTAGTGAGGATTCCTAGTAATAGGAAATACAGAGTCTCTACTGGCTACCTCTTGTAACCCAGTCAAGGCTTCCAGTGGAAGAACTGGCTTGCATTCAATTGAGTTGTTGGCCAAGGAGGTCAAGACAAAGGGTTGCTCTCTGCAAACTGATAGTGGGGCCCCAGTGCCTAGGATAACATCCCCATAATTCATTAAACATGGAGAAGTCAAGCTGGTTCCTACATGGAGCTTTCACCTCCCCCCACCCCACCCCTTTCTAGTTTCTTTGGTTCAAGAAGGTACTCTGCAGGCTACTGAAAGAGAAATGTGGACATGAATCCAACCACCAAACCCTTACCTACAAGGTTTGATCTGTCCAGATTGCAAAATATGCCAGGGCAATGGGGGCACAGAACTTGTGGGAGTACCTAACTAATGTCTGATCAAGTTTAAGGCCCACTCCACGAGATGGAATCCATACCTGACACTGCTGGGGTAACCAAGAACCAGAGACTAGATATCCTAGAGGCCTAGCATAAAATCAAACACAACTGGTCTAAAAAAGTCAATAAAATGATTCCTTATGCAGCCGTCATTAGATAAGCTTCCAGCAGCAGATGGGAACAGATGCAGAGACCCACAGCCAGACATTTTGCAGAGAGAGAGTCTAAATTGGAGGTCTCCATCAAATCCCTACCCTCAGAGCTCAGTGAAACCCGTGGGAAAGGAGGCAGTAAGATTGTAAGAGCCAAAGGGGATGGAAGACGCCAGGATGACACAGCCCTCTGAATCAACTAAGCAAGATGCATATGAGTTCACAGTGACTGAAGCAGTAAGCACAGAGCCTACATGGGTCTATACCAGGGCCTCTGCATATTATATTTACTAGCTTAGTGTTTTTATGGGACTCATGACTATGAGACATGTAGATCTTTGATTCTTTTGCATGCTTTGGGGACTCTTTTTCTCCTGTTGGGTTGCCATGTCCAACTTCAATATGAAAGTTTTTGCTTCATCTTATTATATTTTATTTCGTCATGTTTGGTTGTTACCTCTTAGAAGCCTGCTCTTTTCCAATGAGAGACAGAAAGGGAGTGGATCCAGAGAGGAGGGAAGGAGCTAGGAAGAGTAGAGGGAGGGGAAACTATAATCAGGATATATTTTAAGAGAAAAAAACTATTGTCAATAATAAATAAATAAAAAGAAAATGATAAAAATTATGTAAACATAAAAAAGATGAAAATATCATATACAGTCTTCAGAATAGCTGTCAAAATAGGAAGTATTGTTTGTTCTACAGTCCTCTTAAAAGTATGGCTAGTCCTATCTTATCCATTAAACAATTTTTGGCCCTTTTGGTTAAAAAAAGGCTAAATTCCATAGAAGTTGAAATGCTACAGAAAGGGGTACACGCAGATCAAGAATCAAGGTGGTATAGGCAGATTTCCAAGGAAAATCACCTTGGAAATACATCTTCCCACCCTAGTTACCCTAATACCCAACTGAACACTTAATGAATTCCTGATTATAAAATTTGAACAAACTAAAATGATTCCATCTACTAAGTTTTGGGGTGGTTTTTTATATATTAATAGATAACTGAAGCATAGAAATTTGTAACTAACTTGATTAATCAAATATATTTAAATATCCTTCAAAAGCCCACATGCTAAAGTCTTAGTTGCCAATCTATGGTACTATTGGGAGATTGTGGGACCACTGGAAGGTGTGCTCTGGATGGCAACATTGGGTTTTCTGTTTGCCAACTCCCCTCCACCCTGTCACTCTTCCCTTTTTGGCGGCAGTGAATTCATTAGCATCCTCCACCAGAACCTCCCATTGTCATGATGTACTATACTACCAAAGGTCCAAAGCAATAAACAGTGAGTATAAACAGACAATTCCCCTTGCAAAGTTGTTTATCTCACATTATTTGTTGCAGTGATAGAAAGCTGACTAATGCAGTTGGTAAATACAGGTTAGGAATAATTACTGAAACTTGATTCCTACTACCTGCCTTCAGCACTGACATTATCATACAAAACTACTATAATAATGAGAATCCCGTGTGTCAGTTTCTCTGTACATAAAATAGAAATAATAATAAAAAAATAACAATAATAATAAACACTAAAATACCTCACAAGGTTGTTATAATGATTTATGTAATTAAAACCTAAGGACCAAAATATTTTAGTAACTTAGTATGTCTTGTAGCTGGTCACCAGTATAGTGCTCTTGAGATCAGCATAGTTGGAGTAAAGTTTTAGATTCACACATATATGAGATTAAATCCTCTATCAACCATGTATGTAGAATTTTTTAGCCTTTCTGGACTTCACTGTTCTCATCTAAAGTATGGGATAGTAACACATAATTCACAAAATTCTTTTATGCACTACATGAGCTAACTAGGTAAACTATTGGATTCAGCTTGGCAAGTGGTGGGCATTCAATAATTTGTTGAGTCCTTTGGCATTCAGCCTCTTGTTTCTACACAAGGTGCACCTCTTTTAGAATAAAGAAGAGGCCAAATTTAATCTTCTCAGAAATTCTCAATACTAAGTGTTCTAAAGTGTCTGGGTGAAGGCCTAGTTCAGTTGACCTGGAAGAATATTGTCTTAATCTGTTCTATGTTGGTTTAACAACATTGCCATATGAGTAATTTATAAAGAATAAAGGTCTATTCAGCCCGTGTTTCTGAAGCCTGGGAAGTCCAAAGTTGTATGGCATATCTGATCAAGTCCTTCTTGCTGATGGGGACTTTCTAGAGTCTCAGAATGATGCAGAAGATCATACATCAAGGCAGGCAGGACATCTTAGTACTGTTCTAGCTCTTCTGATGAAGTCACAGTAGAATAAGCCTCCACCCCTATGGTCCCATTCAACTGTAATTACCACCAGCTATGCTTTGAACCTTAACTATCCACCAGTTCCATTATTTAAATACCTTGTAGTACTATTTAAGGCTATATAAGCTGAAAGTCTTTGTGGTTATACTTACCTCTATTCTAATCTGTTCACTCTGCTTCCTCATCCATCATGAAGTGAGACATCTCCACTATACAGGCCCACAATCATGATACCTTCTTTACCATGATGGGCTGACGTTCCTCTAAAACTGTGAGCCTAAAGGACCTTTCTCCCTTATATTGTTCCTATCAGAAAATTTGATCACACCAGCATAAAAGAAACAAATACACCTCTCAAAAATCTACTTTCAGGCCCCTTACTTTGTTAATTTCCACCCTCTCAATATATCAGAATTGAGATTAATATTCAGCCAGAGTCATGGTGAAGACATTAAAAGCCACAGCAAGTATTTGTCTACAACAGTAGCCGGCTGAAGCCTAGTTAGTTTCCTTTTAACCAGTTACTACTCTTGTCATACACAGCTATGTTGTTTAGGTACTGGTAACTAGCAGAAGCTGAGAAGCATATATTATCTCTTAAGCCCTCAAGCTATCAACTAAAACACCAGTTATTTCATATATCCTAGGTAACTAAAGGTATCAAGCTAACCAGAGCCCCAAAGAACTTCTACACTTGACTGCTAAGCTACAAGAAGGCGCATCACAATAGGGGCCCTTTATTCTGTCCCACCCACTCTAGAAGACATAAGATGTAGGTCAAAGGATGAGGGTAGTGTAGGAAGCACAGTGAAAAATCCCAATACTGAAACAGAGATAAACTCAATAGAGAATGTAGGTATTAACTCTGCTATAGAGAATAATGAAAAGCTCATTAAAATACACTAAAAAAGCATTTACCAGTGACTCCTAGAGACTTGACCCTGGACAATTGGCTTAAGAATAGAGTCATGTCTGCTCATGAGAAAATAATGGGAAAGTCAGAATATATAGAGAAGTGAATCAGAACAAATCACTTTTTAAGTGAGCAGAGTCAGGTACAAGGATGGTCAAAATTCCCAATACTTGTTTTATATCAGCAAGGGAAACTAGCTCATTTTAGCCTGTCATTGGACATAAATCACTCCCAAGTTTTGTGGAGTCAGAAATTCCTTGTCTAATACATCATATTTACCTGAAAAAGGGTCACCATAAAATGATAGTGGTAGGTTTTGCAAAGGAATGTGTCAAAATTTAAGTGTTGGCTACCAAGAGGTATCATGTATGATGGTAAAGAGTGAAATAATTCTTAGAAAACATTAAAGCATAAGTAAATTCTTGCTATAATGAGGGAATAAAGTAGGTATAGTATCATAGTATAGGGAATTCAAACTCATGACAAAAGAAGCCCAATGTTCAGGTTCCTAAAGTATTGACCTCCTTCTTACTTGGCGATCTCAGTAAATTCAAAGCAATGAAACTAGGCTTGTAATCCCAGCACTTGAGACAGGAGGATTTCCATAAACTCAAGGTTAACTTGAGCTAAAAGAGTGAATTCAAGGCAAGCCTATAACACCTTGTCTCAAAAAAGCAAGCAAACCAATCTCAATGAATTGTATTATAACATGGAATTTACTGAATACTTGCTGTGTGACTGGCTTACAGCTTCTCCTTCCCAATATGTACTGTCCTCTCACCTCTATAGTAACCATATGATAGATAAACCATTTGAAATTCTGAGTATTTAGATCCATTGATTGAGATAGAAAAATGAACTTATTCTCAAAGCTACTAGCAATTGAATCAGGAAACTCCTTGACTCCTCAGTAATCACTGTCAGGCTCTAAGTTGCTGCCTCTTTACATTCTACATAGTACCTATATACTCATGAGGAACTTCCCAGTATAATTACATAGACTAAGGCATTTGATATATTCAGGTAACTTTTACATTCCTCATAAAATAACTGTTGCAGTAAAGAATTTAATAAATAAATATAGATCTCCTGTAAAAAGAGCATGAGATAGAACCTTGGACCTTGAGAACATTCTGTACTGTTTGAACACTTGACTGTCTTCTACACAGAGAAGATACACAACAAATATTGTTCATTGATTGGCAAACTCCTAACTGACCTCGGAAGAAATGTTCTCATTAGGTCTATGGTAAGCAACCCATTAGAAGGCCCTCAATGGTTCCTGCCTCCTAATATTCATTTACCTTATATAATCTTCTCCCCATGAGTATGGGCTAGACATGGTGGTTTGTTTTTCATTACAGGTGCTTCCCCACTTATGATGAATTTCCATGCTGATAAGTCAAGCCACTGTAAGTTAAAAATATTGTATATGGAAATACCTCAAATACACGTAGCCTATGACCCTTCTCATCCTAGCGATGGCACCCTGTAAATTCTAGTATGGAGTGTGAGCTGTTTTCCCTCGTGATCTCAGGCTGACAGGGAGCTGCAGCTACTGCTGAGACCCAGCATCACTAGGGAGGTTTGGATCCTATCACCAGGTCACGGAGAAAGAAGATTCAAATTCAAAACAAGTTTCTTATTAGTTGCAGCTATATCATTTTGATGCGACTACAGTGCCCATCCCCAAGTTAATTTGAGCCACTGTGTGTCAGGAAACATTTAGTTTGATAAGTAAAATCATGGGGAATTCTTTTAGAGATTAGGTACAAAATGTCCTCTTTGTCTCTCTCCTTCCCTCCTTTCCTCCTGATTCAAAGAGAAGCAAACTGACAAACTATAAACTTCTCCATGGATGTGTCATGTGTTGAGGAAATAAGGACCATCTTGAAACATTCTTAGTCCAGTAGTCCCCCACAACCACACTTGAATACAGCCAACTGTGGCCAAGTGGGCTTAGAAGCTGATCCTTCCCCAGATGACTCTGTGGGCCATCTGACGGATGACACGGTGTCTTGATTGCAGCCTTTTGAGAAACCTAACTCAGAATCCAGTCAAGTAGGCCCTAGATTGCCAAACCACAGAAGCAGCTGGGAGATGATAAATATTTTTATTTGTATCTATTACAATTTGGAGTAATTTATTATGTGGCCATAGATAACAAATACAGTACTCTATTGTCCTTGTGACAACAAAGGGTGGCAGAGCTGGGAAAAAAACACTCAAAAGAAACCTTGTTTCTATGGCAACAAGTCACTGTTACCTAATGCCCAGTATAAACACTGGATAATAATTCCAATGGTTTGAGCACACAGATTTCCTCAATTTAAAGAGGAATTAAATGTCAAAGGAGGCAGAGACAGTAGGCCTCTCAATATAGCCCTTGGTCCAGGAATCACACCATTGTGGCCCCCATGCATTCCAGAGGTTGCTTGAGGAAGGAGAATGCCCAGTAGGGGAATTACAGTAAGAGCAAGCCAGCTAAGTCCTCCTCCTCCTAGCCAAATAGGTAGGCCATTACTTGCTTTCAGATACTCTGTGAAGAAGAAATGGTAATGGAGGAATAAGATGACCTTGACCTTAATAAGCACCTCTGTTCTTTTCAAGCCACTGCCATCTCTACTTCACTGGCACCTCATAATGACCTAATCAGACAGGCAGGAAAAGGCCTAGCTTTACATTGGAGATAAGAAAAGTCTACTTATGTGATTGTCTTGCATTAGGAAAAGAACAGCAATCAGAGAAGTGACCCTTTTGATAATGCAAAACCAGTGCACAGGAGAAGCAGAGGGAGATGCAAGTGATAATTTCCCAAATTCTAGACCTTTTCCCCCACTGCCCCTTTCTGCTGACTAGACTGGCCCCTCAGGGTATTAACTGGGACACACAATGAAGCTTTTGCAGTCCATAACTTGTGGGGTATACATCCATAGATTCAATCGTGGATTGAAATTATTTGTGGAAAAAATACATAGAATCCTTTTATAAAATTTCAGTATCCCTTGAGCAATTAAGAATAACAACTATTTATAAAACATTTACACTCTAACTATTCCATATATAAATGCAGAGCGAGGATATATATGGGTGCTGCACAATTACTATGCCATTTTATTTTTATTTATTTATATTATATGTGTGTGTGAGAGGACAGAGACAGAGACAGAGACAGAGACACCATGGGCACTAATGTGTGGAGATCAGAAGACAAACTTCAAGGATTTCAGAAACCAGTAGAAATCTCCTTCTACCATGTGGAGTTCAGGGATCAAACTCATGTCTTCCATCTTGGTGGAAAGAACCTTTACCTGTTGAGCCATCTTGCCAGCCTGACGATGCCATTTTATATAAGGGACATTAGCACCCTCAGGTTTGGGCATCCATGGAAGCTCTGTAACCAATCACTAGTGGATACCAATGTATTAGCATATGTCTTTTGGGAGTGTGGGGAAGCCATCTATCTGTACTGCTGTGGCATCTGAGAGGTCACCTTCATATTATAAACACTGAAGTCATTCTCATTACCTGCCTATACAGCAGCACATTTTCACACTTAATGTGTGTGGAGTTATCCAGGAACTGAGTTGCTGTGCAGATTCCTATGCCCCATCTCTCAGAGATTGTCATTTATTTACCAGTATGGGCCCCATGACTCCTTTTTTTCCAAAACAATTTCATGTTATTCTGATGGAGGTGCTACATGACCAACTTTGATGCATGCCCAACTCACCAATACTGTGGTCTAACAAAGAACTCCTAAAAGACATGCATGGGACATACATGTGAACATATACATAGTGCTTTACACAGTAGAGTAATTTCTAACGTGGTTGTATGCAAATCATATTTTACCCATCGGTTCACACATTCTTTCTCTTCAGGTGAAGGACTTCACCTTCAAGGTTGGTTGACCCTTAGCACAATGCCTAACATTGATTGTGTCAATGTTGATTTAATGAGCAACTACTGAGTGACTTTGCTCAAAGTAGGTCTCAGTATAGCATGACAACCAAAGACCTCTTCATCTTAATAACATTCACTTCTCTCTCCACTTAATAACTGTAACTGCTCTTCTTACTGTAGGATTCAGAAAAGCAAACCCCAGATAATACAGACACAAGCACCTCCCTAAGAATGCCAAGCTCTTAGGCAAGTAGCTATTCTAGTATCAGGGTCCTTGATTCCTCTCTAACCTCAAAAGTTATGGGCTCTATCTTTCCAGGAGAGTTTGTTTTATCACATTTGGAGCCTCAGGATGAGAAGAAGGGATATGATAAATGGAACAACACAAGGTGTCCAACTCCCCTACACAGGTGTAGACCAAGGATCCATGTGCTCACCACAACAAAAGTAGTTAAGAGTCTTGCTGATCCAGATTAGGAGACCAAAATGCAGCAAGGGGAGAGTTGGTTTGGGTATGCCTTTGGAGGAGGCTTTTTCCTTCAGCTGTTAAATAGGGGTTTTCAGATTTGTTGATGTGGCAGCTTGCCTGTTAATAGCAAAATGTTGATTCCTATGGATCAATAATATGGGACATAAATCATTTCATCCCTAAATTCATAAATTGGTACTCAAACAATTGAGCTTTCACAAGGTGTCTTACAAAACTGCTTGACCTCAAACATTTGATTGCACAAGGTAATGATATTTTTCTAGATTCTGAAGCTGAAAGCCAAACTTTCCCTTCTTTTCTGGTTTGACTTATTATATAAACCTTTTAAAAATGGAACTTCGACTTAATGTGTTTTATTTTAACTTCAGTGGGATATGCACCTGGGCATTAAATATTTAAATAGCTGTGTTATATATGTTGAATAAATAATGAATCTAATAATGCTCTCAGATATTATCCTAGAACAGCCAGAAGGTAATCGGGGTTAAAACAGAAGCCAGAAGATGGGGAGGGAGAATGATTGAGTATGTGTCATATCCTCCTGATTTTTGCCAAACAAGGCTTAAAAGATTTAAAACTACCATATATTGTGTGATCATTGTGGATATGCTCTCCATCCTCCATGAAAAATCTTGTTGAAGCTTGTGTTCAGGAATTTCATCAACACTTAGTAAAACTGATCAGGAATAAGCACAGTTAATAACATTAGTTCACATTGTATGCTGCTTTCCCGTAAGTCCTTGAGCATATAATTTCTCATTTCATTATTTTAATTGTCTTTTCATGTAAGCTATAATCATTCTGGTCTGATTCTCCTTTCCTTAATTACCCATAGCTTCTTTTGAGATATAATTGGCATATCACAAGCTGCACGTGTTGCAAGTGTATGCTTTGATAAATTTTGACACGTCTGTACTTGTGATACATCACCCCCCAAAGTTTACTCATGTCCACCTCCCAAACAGTCTCTGTCATAGTTTATATAGGTTACTTTGCTTAGATTAGAAATATTGGAATATTTTAGAATGATATTGTAAGGATTATGTCCTTAATTACATCACCAGCCTGCGACAGCATCCCAGCCTAAAAAGTAGGCATGCCCTCTGTGTCCTCTTTTCCACACTCTCTCCTTCCATACTCTCCCTGCTCTCTCTCTCTCTCTCTCTCTCTCTCTCTCTCTCTCTCTCTCTCTC
>CABHPP010129129.1:0-21619 GCA_902168425.1 Peromyscus attwateri | reverse complement strand
CTCTCTCTCTCTCTCTCTCTCTCTCTCTCTCTCTCTCTCTCTCTCTCTCCTCTCTCTTTCTCTTCCAATAAAGCTCTAGAAATGTAACCATGGCTTGTGACTCTTCCGTCACCAATACATCCAGCACTCTCCTCCAGCACTCGCCTCCATCGGCATGGCCACTGCGGGTGGTGGCCAGCAACAAGCGCCACCACTTAACCAACATTTGGTGCCATTCAGACTTGGATAGACCACTGAGAACCTGCTGTGACCACTGCCGCTTGCCGCCTCCTCCCCCATCCATCGAGACCGCGATACCATGAGTGCACATGCATCCCTCTCCTCTGCTGGACCCCTACACAGCTACCACTACTGCTACCACCATGATTCTTCACCACAGTGAGTGAATCCGACAATCTTGTGGCTGTAGTCTGAGCTATATGCTTTGTGACAGATACCCTGGGGGTTGTCCTCAGGCTGTGCTGACAATGGCAGGCACATTTTCACTCCTGAAGAGGGGGTAAATGCTGTCTCGGGTCTACCATGGACCAACAGCAGCCCTTCCCATCCCTTGACGAAGAGGATGGGTAACTTGAGCTGATTCATAGATCTCTCTTCAGTCCTTGGGGACGCCCGAGATTGGAGTCTGATCCCGGTTTGTTATTTTAATTTTTTATTTTTCTCTCGGCTACAGCCATGGGACAAAGGGGTGGATACATTTACCACTTACATTGGTGGATAGGGGCGCGTACCGATAAATCTGGCCACATAACAGCATCGTGGGAACTCCTGACAGCAAACGGGCAAATAAAAGAGTTACTTTATCCCCAAGCTTTCTGCTAAAGCTCTCAACCCTTCTCCCTCCCCATTTCTGCCTCTGCCATGTGCAACCTTTGCTGTCTGACTTCCGCTGGCAGTGGGTGGGCTCCATTGGGCAGACTTGGGCAGCTTCTGCGACTCCTGCCCTAACTCACCTTAACTCCACCCACTCATTCTCAAACGCCTTGAGAAACACAGACAGGTCGGGTAGCGGCTAAGATCCATACAAATAAGTTTACAGTAATCAGGATGGCTCTTAAGCCAAAAATCAACTTATAGCTTCAGACAGGTCTTCCAAAAGGATCGGTTTATAGTCTGCCTCCTGGCAGATCTTCCAAAAGCTGTCCTTAAGCCATCATCATCAGGAAAAAAAAAAAAATTCAGGACATGGAGTAAAATCTGTCCCTTGTTCCCCAGACCTTCCTGACTAAAACTTAAGCATCTGGAGAGCAAGGCTCCTGACCCCACAGGCAAAAGAGTCGTCTATGGCATTTAAGGTGTGCCAGGGAAGAGATAAAAGCCCAAAAACAAAATTGCAAAGCGCTGGCACTCACTGACTCCCAAAAGCTGTTGGGTCCCTGTTTTAAGTGAGGAAAAGGGCCATGGGCTAGTGAATGCCCTGCCAGGCCATCAACAGCCTTGTTAAAAGTGCCACCTAGAAAGACAAAGAGTCAGCTGACTGCCCCCAGGCTCCAAGACGTATGGGTACATCAAGCTAAGACCTCCGGCAGACCTAGGCTTGGCTACAGACATGGCAGGGAACCCAGAATGCAGCAGGGAAGCAATCCATTTCTTTCCTTCTGGACACCAGAGCCACTGACTTGGTCCTGGCAGTTTTGGAATGTCACCTCTCCTTTCTCTATCATTGGGTACAGAGGATAGCCTTACCCACCTCACTAGATTTAATTGCACTTTCAGAGTTACTTAATGAAAAAAAAAGATTTCCAGCTAAGATAAGAGCTCATTGTCTCACTCCAGATCCACTGCCTGTGTTTCTCATGTGCATACAGACAGGGCCTTGATCTTTGCCTTGTCCCTAATTCCAAAAAATAAATTCTCATGCACCACAAGCTTTTCTCTTCCCAGTTCCCTGTTCTAACTCACTGGTCAGCCAATGATACAGGACCACTACAGAACCAGAGTCCAAAGATCATCAAGTAAGAAACTGTAACAGCTAAAGGGTATTTACACCCCCAGACCTAAAAGTGTCTGGGAGCTACAAATAAGACTTTAATGTAAACATCTATTACTGTGAGATGCTTTTAACAATTGATCACCTGTCTCCTGGATACCAAACTAGTAAAGGAAACAAGTGCTTTAAAATAATCTGTCTCTGATAAAGCTTAACATGTTTCAAAATCCATCTGGACAGGCCGGATCTATCAACATAAAATAATAATGATTCTTTTCTCTCTAAGCTTTTTTCTATGTCACCAGCATCTTGTCAGACAGAAGGTTCCCAGCCACAGTCAAGAGGGATACATGTCTCCAGAGCAAACGGATGGCAGACAGTATCCCACAATGCCTGCCTACCTCGGAAGACTCCCCTTCCCCATTCCCCCAAGAGCCAACCAAGGTCCAATAGTCAGCTGGAAGCAGCTTTTGAGAGAAACAACACCCCTATTCCCATCTACCTGCTTTTGTTTTATAATAAGCAAAAGTCTGGGATGTAAGGATTATGTCCTTATTTACGTCACCAGCCTGCAACAGCATCCCAGCCTAAAAAGTGGGTTTGTCCTCTCTGTGCCCTCTCTTTTCCACACTCTCTCCCTCCGTACTCTCCTTCCTCCACGCAGTCTCTCTCTCTCTCTCTCTCTCTCTCTCTCTCTCTCTCTCTCTCTCTCTCTCCCTTTCTCTCCCAATAAAGCTCTAGAAAGGTAACCATGACTCTTCCATCACCGATACATCCAGCACTCTCCTCCAGCACTCTCCTCCATCGGCATGGCCACCGCGGGCAGTGGCCAGCCACTAGCACCGCTGCTTAACCAACAGATATATAAACAGAAACATGCATACTATAGTCTTTGGTGGGAGGAGGTGGTCTGGATTCTTTCACTCAGTGTAACTGAGTTTTATACACATCTTTGCATGTGATATATACTGTTCTTTTTATTAGTAGTAGTTTTCCATTGTACGGGCATACCATTATAGTGGTTTGAATGAGAATTCTCTGACAGGCTCAGACATTTGAAAACTTGGTCCCCTATTGGAGACATTGTTTGAGGAGGTTTAGCATGTGTAGAAAGAATTATGTCACTGAAAGTGAACTTTGAGGATTGGAAGTCTCTCCCCACTTTCAGTTTGACTTCTCTGCTTTGTGCTTGTATTTAAAGATGTGAGCTCACAACTTCCTGCCTCCATGCCTCCTTTTCCCTATGCCTCACTGCCACGATGGACTGTTATTTCTCTGGAACTCTAAACTGTAATAAACTCTTCTTTAAGTTGCTTTTGGTCATATTGCTTTATCACAGCAACAGAAAAGGAACTAATAAACTCATTTTGTTGGCACATTCACTTATGGTGGACATTTGGGTTGCTTCTAGTTCAGAGCTACTGTAAATAAAGTTGCTATGGATATTAGAGTTCATTTTTTTGTTAAATAAGTAGATCATATAGTAGGCCTATAGATTTAAAGAAACTACAAATACATTTTCCCTAATGGTTTTATTGTTCTGTGTTCTCAGCAATAGTACATAGTCAGTCTGTGGAATTTCATGTTAATAAATATGTAGTGATATCTCATTTAGTGTAACTTATACTTTCTTAATGACTAGTTATGCTAATCATCTTTTGTGTACTCATTTGGAACTAGCAAACAATGTCTTAGTTAGGGTTCCTATTTGTTTGAAGGGACACCATGACCATGGCAACTCTTATAAAGGAAAATATTTAATTGGGGTGGTTCATTTTCAGTTCATTATTGTAATGGCAGAAAACATGTCAGCATATAGACAGACATGGTGCTAGAGAGGTAGCTGAGAGTTTTATAGCTAGATCCACAGGCAATAGGAAGTGACTGCCACACTGGGCCTGGCTTGAACATCTGAGACCTCAAAGCCCAATCCCTAGTGACATGCCTCCTCCAACAAAGCCATACCTATTCTAACAAAGCCTCATTTCCTAATATAGTACCACTTCCTATGGGCTTATGGGGGCCATTTTCTTTCAAACCACCACATTCCACTCCCTAGCCCCCATAGGCTTATAGCCATATCATAATGCAAAACTGCATTCAGTCCAACTTCAAAAGTCCCCATAGTCTATCACATTCTCAACCATGTTAAAGAGTCCAAAGTCTAAAGTCTCTTCTGAGACTCATGGCAATCTCTTAACTGTAATCCCCTGTAAAATCAAAATGAAAATGAGATCACATACCTTCAACATACAATGGCACAGGTTATATATTAATGTTCCAAAGGGGAACATAGTGAGGAAACACTGGACCAAAGGAAGACTGAAAACCAGCCGGGCAAATTCCAAACTCTGCATCTCCATCTCTGATGTCAAAACACTCTTCAGATCTCCAGTTCCTTTCAGCTTTGTTGACTGCAACACACTTCTCTCTCTTGGGCTGGTTCCACTCCCTATTAGCAGCTTTCCTCGGCAGTTATACCATGATACCATGACTCTGGCATCTCCAACATCCTGGGGTGTCCAAGGCAATCCAGGTTTCACAATCATAGCTTTACACAATGGCTTCTCTAGACCTCCTTGCAGGGACACCCCCTGACACATGCCTGGCCTCAGCAGCTTTCCTTAGTTGCAGAGGGAGATTCTATAAAACCTGTCTTCTATCCTTGACTTTAAAGCCAGAACCATGTGGCCGAAGCTGCCAAGTTCTGCTGCTTACTGGAGCTGGAACATGGCCCCCTCATTCAATTACACCTTTACCAGCTTTCTGTTCTCAATGGTTTCCTTCACAGCCTAAGCTTGGCTGTCCTGGAACTCACATTGTAGATCAGGCTGGCCTCAAACTTGGAGATCCACCTGCCTCTACCTCCAGAGTACTGAGATTAAAGGATTGCACCACCACATCTAGCTCTAAGGTTTTCTTTAATTCCTTTTCCCAAGTTGGAAGCTTAGCTGGGTGGGATCTTGTCCTGAGGTCACCACCCCATTTATTCCATCTAATATCAGACTTTTCTTTAATCTGTTTATCTCCTTGAACATAGGATTTAGCTCCATTCCACTTCCTGGTATCCCTTTTCTCCTTGAACTGTACATAATATATATATATATATATATATATATATATATTGCTCAGCTTGATTCTTTTCATTATAGATCTTCATAAGAGTGAAAACTAAAAACCACACAACAGAGTCAATACCAGGCTGTTTTGAAATTTCCTCTGACAATATCATTAATCTAAAGCTCTTCCAATTAGCCTCAGGCAGACTTTTTAGACAAGGGCAAAAAACAGACACATTCTTGTCACAGGAATGGTCTCTAGGCCACATTAAAATATTCTTCTTCTCTGAAACCTCTTGAGCCAGTCCCCCACAGTT
Source organism: Peromyscus attwateri (assembly GCA_902168425.1). Lineage (NCBI taxonomy): Eukaryota > Metazoa > Chordata > Mammalia > Rodentia > Cricetidae > Peromyscus > Peromyscus attwateri. The sequence goes on along the minus strand of CABHPP010129129.1, from coordinate 16,313 downwards.
CAAATCACCCTCAGTACCATTGTCTTCCATGTGTCTAATGGTCCAATTCAATGGCCCATTGAGCTTCACATAAAGTGTTCAACTACTTTTCTAATCCAAAGTCCTAAAGTCCACATTCCTCCAAACAAAACCATGGTCAGGCCTATCAGAGCAATACCCTTGTCCCTGGTAATACTTCTGTCTTAGTTAGGGTTTCTATTGCTGTGAAGAGACACCATGACCATGGTAACTTGTAAAGGAAAACATTTAATTGGGCCTGACTTACAGTACAGGGTCCATCATCACCATGGCGGGAAGCATGGTGGCACGCAGGCAGACATGGTACTGAAGAGTGAGCTGAGAGTTCTACATCTGGCTCAACAGGCAGCAGGAAGAGAATGCCACACTGGCCAGACTAGAGCATTTGAGACCTTAAAGCCTGTCCCCAGTGACATACTTCCTCCAACAACACCCACCTACTCCAACAAGGCCATAGCTCCTAATAGGGCCAATGTTTATGGGTCTATGGGGTCCACTTTCTTTCAAGTCACAGTAGTAGATTTGATAAAGTGCCTATGAAAATCTTTTGCCCATTTTTTATTGAGTTTTGAAAGCTCACTCTCAATGTCTCTCTTTCTCTCCTCTCTATCATTTTGAGACACGTTTTCACTATGTAGCAAAGGCTGACCTCTAACTATCAATTCTCCTGCCTCAGCCTCCTGAGTCCTGGGATTACAAGTGTGCAGCTCCATGCATGACTTGGCTTTTAATCTGTGACAATGTTTTCTAAAAAGCAAAAGTTTAGGGATGGAGAAGTGGCTCAGTAGTCAAGAGAACTCACTTCTCTTGCAGAGTGCTATGGGACAATGCTCTTGTACACTGATTTAATAAAACGCAGACTGGCCAACATCCAGGCAAGAAGTACAGGCATGGTGAACAGACTAGGAGAATGCTGGGAAGAGGAAGGACAAAATCAGGAGTTGCCAGCCAGACACAGAAAAACAAGATGACAAGACAGAACTGCAAAAAGGCACGAAGCCATGTGGCTAAACATATATAAAAATTATGGATTAATTTAAATGTAAAAGCTAGTTAATAATAAGCCTGAGCTAATGGCCAAACAGTTATAAATAATATTAAGCCTCTAAATGATTATTTTATAAATGGCTGTGGGACCTTGGGACCGGGCAGGGCTGGAGAAAACTTCCAGCTACAGCTCAGTGGTCAAGAGGACTCATTTCTCTTGCAGAGGATCTGGGTTTGATGCCCAGCATCCTTATAGCCAACTGTCTGTAACTCTAGTTCAAGGGGATCTGATGCCCTGTTCTGGCCTCTCAGAGCACTGCACATACATGATGTGCAGACAAACATGCAGGCAAAATACCCATGCACATAAAATAAAAATAAAACAAATTGAAAAAAAGCAAGTTTCAATCTATAAGTTTTAATAGATCATGTTTTGACATTATATATATGATCCAATCCAAGATCACTAAGGTTTTCTACAGATTTTATATTTAGGCCTAGTATCCACAGTAAGATAAGTTTTTGTGTATGACACAAGATATACTCTTTTAAAAATATGTTTATTCTATTCTCATGCTTATCGATATTTTCCCTCTTATGTCTGCTTATCATGTGCATGTGTGATGCCTGAAGTAGTATTTTTTTGTCGATGTAATTGGATTTCTTACACAGATGATCTTGTTAAGAGTAGTTTTTCCACTCCAACACTCAGGCAACATAATGGAAGAAGGGACAGAAAGAATGCAAGAGGAGAGGAAGGAGTGACATATTATGAAACAGTTTTCCAGGCATGAAATGGCTGTTGTTATGTTGCTTGGACTCTGAGCAGCTGTGGTTACCTGCACAAGATTAGGCCTGTCAATATTCCATCATAGAATGAGGACTACCCTTCTTTAATAATTTTTAGGCAGTTAACAGTAGGCACCACCCCTCCCTAAGGATTTATAGGCAGTAAATGTTAGCTAGAGGGAAGGGCATATGGAGGCCCCACCCCTCCCTGAGGATTAAGACAGTTAACAGTAGCTAGGTGGGAGCAGCTCCCAAAGTCCCACCCCTTCCTGTGGATCTAGAGGCTGTTAATAGCTGATAGGGGAGATAGAGACATTTTCTTCAGTGGTGTATTGACTGGTTATTTACAGGCCATGTTCCTGTAAGTAACCCTAATTAAACTCATTGGTTCATACACACACAAACACCCACAAGGAGTGTTGTTTTATTTTTTTTTACAAACCAAAATGCTTTTCAAAAAGTTTTCACTGCTAACTGTGCCAGGTGGAATGCAATGTTCAATGGAGAACCTACTATTGCTCCTGGACTTAGGTTGAAAAATCATACTTTCATTTTTAAAGAGTCTTAGCACTACATGTTTTATGAAGGCAAATATTCATTTTCTATTGCTGCATATCAAATTACTTTGAAGTTTAGCAACTAAAACAATAAACACTTGTTATTTCTTAATTTCTGCATGTCAAGAAGCCAAACATGGCTTAGCGGGATGTCTCTGTCTCCAGGTCTCTCATAAGGCCTTTAAGCAAAGCATTAGCTGTAGCTGTTGTTTTAGCTGAAGCTTAGCTTGATACTGTGAATCACAATTCTCTTTAATGGATTATTAGTCTCATTGATAAAAGAATTTGAAAATAGAGCCAATAGAAAGCTCAAGGATAATTTTCTCAGAATTTCACAGGAAATCACAAAGCAGAGTAACTGAAAATCTTGGCCGCTGCTTGAAGGAGAGAGCTAGAGAAGAGGAAGAAAGCCATGCCTTTCTGCCTTTTGGGTTAATGTCTACTGCAGAGTCAGTCATGGAGAAGCAGTTTAGGGGTGTAGGAGGTGGGGCATTTGAGAGAAACAGAATTCTCAAGTAAGTCTGGTAAAAAACATACTTAGGATTTTAGCAGGTATCCATAAAGGGGGTAGAAAAAGGGAAAGGGAAAATTTATGCTTTTTTAAGTTCTAAGTTCAGTAAGATCTATGAGCAACTGAATCAAGGGAGGGGATTCTGGGGTTTAAAAGTACATTATTTTATTAAGGAATAACCTACTCTAACCTGCCCAGAAGTGGACTTAGTAGCACAGTAATTGTCAGAGTCAGAAATATACTCAGTTATGTTGTTTCCCTTTTTAAAATCATAATCTTAAAAATACCTACACAACTGGTGAAACTCCAGTATACCCAACATAAAGTATTTTGCAGTTGTTCATTTTATTTTAATATTTAACTTTTTTATATTCTCCTAAGGAAGAGAAGTGACCCATTATCTAAGGCTACTTATCTATTCTCTTTATCGATTTAGCATATTACATTCAAGACTTCCATCTTTGAAAATAAGGTGGAGGTTTTTTTTCTCTCTTTTGGCCTTAGGTAAATACTAACTTATATTCTTAAATCTTAGTCTCTCTTATAGGTAATGAATGCCCTTTCCTGGTCTTTGTCCTTTCTTGTTTTATCCTCTGAAAGAGCACTACTCTATAGTTATTCTTCATCAAATTCCAGCTATTATTTCAATCTTAAACCACAGTCTGTTTCTAAAAAGGAAGTCTTTTACACTCACTGAACTTAAGTTTCCATCTGTATAAAATCATGGTGGCTTTATGTGAGCAAGATGCTCTCAGCATCCCTCTGACCTCTGAGGCAAGTTTTCTGGAGGCTAAGCTTAGTCACTTCTTTCCCTAAATCAAATAGGAGTTGAGCCTTCTTCATATGCTTTCTCTACTTTTTTCTTTGTTATATATAGTTTATACCATAACAGGCTTCATTATGACAGTTCTGTACATGTGTGTTATTTGCTTTGCTTGTATTCATACTCCTTGATGACCTTCTTTTGTCCCATCTCACTGCTTCCACCAATCCCTTTCTTCTCCTGCCAAAAAGTTCCACTTCTTTCATATCTTTCCTTGTGGTTATTGTTTATCTATTCTTCTCTCATACGATACATCCCTACTGCAGCCTCACCTCTTTCCACTCCTCCCAATCCTCCTACCTCCACTTTCCTCCAGATCCTCTGTTTTCCTTTAGAAAAGAGCAGGTCCCCCAGTAATATCAGCCAAATACGACATAAAAAGATGCAATAAGACTAGGCACAAACCCTCATATCAAGGCTGGACAAAGCAACCCACTAGGAAGAAAAGAGTCCCATGAGCAGCAAAAGAGTTAGAGACACCCTCCACTTCCGTTGTTATGAGTCCAACAAACACCTCAAGCTAAACAACCACAGCATGTATGCAGAGGGCCTAGTATAGACCCATGCAGGTTCTGTGATTGCCACTTCAGTTTCTGTGAGCCCCTATGAGCCCTGCTTAATTGATTCTGTGGGCTGTGTTCTCTTGGTGTCCTCAACTCTTCTGCCTCCTACAATTCTTCCTCCCCCTCTTCCAGTGGGGTTCCCTGAGGTCCGCCTAATGTTTGGCTGTGGATCTCTGCATCTGCTCCCATAAACTGCCCGAGAAAGCCTCTCTGATGACCACTGGGCTAGGCACCAATCTTTGAGTATAACATATCATTAGGAATCTTTTCATTAAATTTTTTGTTGTTGTTGTTGTTGTTGTTGTTGTTACCTGTTGTGTATGGTGATATTTTATTTCTACTGAAATGTGATTTTATTTGTATGTTAATAAATAAAGTTGCCTGGGGGTCAGAGCTAATAGAAAACCATAGCAGAAGCTGGGCGGTGGTGGTGCACGCCTTTAATCCCAGAACTTGGGAGGCAGAGCTAGGCAAATCTCTGTGTGTTCAAGAATACAGCCAGCATGGAGACACACGCCTTTAATCTCAATACCAACCATAGAAGACCCGGAGGTCTGTATAGATGGGCAGTGACAAGGAGGTCATGTGGTTGGGTTTACAACCAATGAAAAGACAAAATAGAAAGTCAATAAAAAGAACAAACACACAGGAAGTAGGTCTCTTGGCTGAAGAGGACAGCAGCAGCAGTGAAGGGTAAGGTTTTTAGCTCTTAGCTATTGCTCTGACCTCTTGGGCTTTCATCTCTGCATTGGCTCTGTGTTTCTTATTTAACAAGACGGTGACATCTACAGTTGTATTTGGTTCTACCCTTGGTCTCTGGGCCATTGAGCTCCCAGTTCCTGACCATCATGGCAGTAGTGTCTTACATTGGGCCTCCTTGCATGGATTGGGCCTCAAGTTAGACCCATCATTGGTTGGCCACTCCCACAAGCTCTGAGCCAGCATTGCCCCAGCATGTCTTGGAGGTAGCACAGGTAGTAGGTCAAAAGTTTTGTGTGGCTGAGTTGCTGTCCCAGTCCCACCACTGGAAGCCTTGCCTGGTTACAGAAGATGGCCGGTTCAGGCTTACCTTAATTATATTCTGAAGTGGAAATATGTAACCCCTCCACTTCATCTATAAAGCTGCCTGACACCAATAAAGCTAATAAATCTCCTTGAAAGATAAATAACATTTAAAAATTCATTCAATGCAGAAGTCCCCCCCCATTTCACCTGAAAACAAATTTATTAGAAAGAGGGGCAAATGTCTTCTGCTTGCTCAATATTGAATACATGAAAGAATCAGTGTCTGCAAAGAAGAGAAAGCCATTGGCAACCTGATTTTCTAGAATGATGAAACCAGGCTCAGCTGATAATATATGCTCCTCCTTCAATAAATAGATATGGAATGAACATTAAGATGACTGTGGAATAGAGAGTTTAGTGAGCCATCCATGCTTATACAGAAAAACATTTGCAGATATTGCAGGCATGCTTAAATTTTATTGTTTGCTTGATACATCTGCTGCTTTGAGGTTTACACTTAATATGGATCTGTTAAATGATTTGCAGGTTTACTTATACACTAAGATGAAGGGCTTTATTATAAATCTCCCTCCTTGGGCTATAAGATACTGTATATTTTTCAGTGCTGTAAACATAAATAGAAAGGTGTTTTGTCTGTGACAAGGACAAATGTCATTGGAAAAGCTCTTAGAAATGCAAGTTTTGAATTTGAGTTCCCATTTTATAGCATTCTGATTCAAGATTCAAGCATAAAAATGCCTTACATTGATAAATTCTATTTTGTAAATCTTTTGTAATAAGGAAAAAATAGAAGTTATTATATAAAAGTAGTTTATACAGAAAGCAGAGTTAAGCAAAAAGGAGAAAATAAAATTCATTCCTGTCCCTAAATGGAGATAATCACTAATATGTTAGCCATATTTTCCTCCATATTTTCATGTTCGTATTTAATTCAAAAGTGTAATTATACTGAAAGTATTATTTTGCTAAATGTCTTTTCATATACTGACATGGAAACTATCATAATGTATAAAAATTCTGTGCCTCATCCTTTCCCACTGCTGCCTGTCCTTTCAATAGCCATAGCAACTGTAATTTACTAACCTGAACCCTTCATTTGGGGCACTTGGCTTGTTTCCGGGATTTCTGGGTCTCCACATCAGAGTACTAAGTGGAAGTGTTCTTGCTGTAACAACTGTGCATTGCAAATGCAAATGTAGGTGCATTCCCAGTGGTTTCCTTATAAATCCCTCAAAATTTATGTGAAACCCCAAAGTTTTGACACTGAAAGCATCTGCTCAAAATATTGACTTAATATCTCACAAATCTGTGACATAATTTTATAATATGATTTAACTTGTAAATTCAGCCCTTATGTGGGGAAAGTTTTTTTTTTAATAGTTCTATTTATTTATTTATTTATTTATTTATTTATTTATTTATTTATCCATTGAAGGGGGAATATACATGCCTTGATGTCTGTGTGGGAGTCAATTTTCTCCTTCCATCACCTGGGTTCCAGGGATTGAACTCACATTGTAAGGTTTGGGGGCAAGTATGCTTATCTTCTGAGCCATCTCACTGGCCCAGGGCAAGTTTAAACATTTGCATTAAATGGTTGAGGAAATCAGTGTACAGTAAATGAAAAGGACATAGTACTAAGACCAGAATTATAATCATACTGTCGTACTTCCTACATTTCTTGTACTCTTGTTTTATTTAATTAATTGTATTTTATGAGTGTTTTGCCAACATAGTGTGTGTATGCACCATGTGTGTGCTGTTTTCCCACACAGGCCAGAATAAGGTGTCATAGTCCCTAAAAGTGGAGTTACAGATTGGTGTTTGTGCGCTGCCCTGTGGGTGCTGAGAACCAAATCTGGGTCCCTGCGGGAGCAACAACTCTACTCTTAACTGCTGAGCCATCCTGCAGCCCCTATTACTTGTACTCTTAAAACAGTGGACATTCTATTTACCCAAGCAGTGTTTGGAAGAATCTAGTCTGAGAGAGTCCTTGAAAATTATTCGGTTTCTTAGTCAAATGCTTAAAGAAAACCCAACCTGTTAGCACAACGGATCATGCTGCAGCCTGGCTCTTCAATTTAAGTCGTTTGCCATGAGGAGGCAGCAGGAAGAAATCACTTTCATCCTCTTCCCAAGATTATAAAAATGTGTTCTGAGAAGTTAGTCTCTGTCACCTTGCCATTCACTGTTAAAAGCACTAATTAAAAAGATTTGTTTTATTCCCAAACTAAACATTTATGAAATTAGAAGATTCACTGATTTAAAATGGAAAGATTAGGTGCCCATCAACAAAGAAATAGATAAGGAAAATGTGGTTCCTGTGCTGTCCTGGTTATTTTTTTTTTCAACTTGACACAAACTAGAGTTATCTAGGAAGAAGACACTCAGCTGAGAAAATACTTCCATCCGATTGGCCTGTAGGCAAGCCTGTGGGACAGATTCTTGATTAGTGATTGATGTGGGAGGCCCGGGCCACAGTGGGTGGTGACATTCCTGGGCTAGTAGTCATGGCAGCTGTAAGAAAGCCGGCTGAGCAAGCCATGGTAAACAAGCCAGTAAGCAGCGCCTCTCCATTATCTCTGCTTCAGATCCTGACTCCCGATTCCTGCCCTGACTTCCTTTCACTTAAAGGAAAATTTAATATGAAGACAAGCTTTCCACTCCCAAGTTTGTTTTAGTGTTTTATCACAGCAGTAGACAGCAGACTAGGACACATGCACAGTGGAATGTTTTCAGCAAGAAAGAAGAATGAAGCTATTTTGTTTGCAGGAAAGTAGATGCAGCTGGAGATAGTCGAATTAACAAGCAAGTGACTCTCAGACAAATAATGTGTGTTTTGTTTCATTTGTGGTCCCTAGACTTTATAGGTCCAGAAAATCATGTATATACATATGACATGAAGTAGACACAAAACTGTCTAGGGAAACAAAGACTAATGGAAAGGAGAGGGGTGAGAGAGAGGAAGATGAAGAGGGGATATGATCAAAGTGCATTATATGCTCGTATGAAAATCCATGATAATCTACAAAGAATATATATCTATAGATATAGATATATATTCTTTACTGCATAAGAATACCTTAATTCTTTCCAGGTTTGGAAGCACTTCCTTAATCTAATATCTCCCTTTCAATTTTAGAGTCAGTGTTTCTCTCTATGCAGCCCAGGCTAGCCTCAACTCATAAACCTTCTGAATCAGCCTCCCAAGGCTTTATACCATTACATCTAGCCTGTCTTTCAATTTTTTAGCTTCCAACTTCAAGGTAGACTGATTGGAAAAAAAATGATGCATAAGATTCAACGCCTGTCTGAATTTATGAATTTTGCCATGTGACTTGAAGGCACTCATTAAGAGGTGGCATTTAGATCACCATCCAGAGAAACCGTACTAGTCTTAGGACTAGCTTGCATCTCAGTAAATGTACTGAAACAGTGAGTTGCAGTTCTAAGTCTAGAATTCAGAAGACTGCTCACTCTCTTGAATCCAAGAGACAGTAGGAAAGACTGACTCCATTTCCTAGGGAAGAGACCACATTTAGGAGAGCCATTTCAAGCAAAGTCATCACAGACCAGCCAGCTCTTAATAATCAGCCCACTGACCTCTCATAGTAGCGCTTCAGATGACCCAGACCAGAAAGCTCAGCCAGCTGATCCACAGACCCCTGATCCATGCATGGTTTTACTGGGGCTGGGGTGGGGGAAGAAATCTTATGCAGCATTATGTAAAGTAACAGCTGATGTTTTTCACCTAAATAATGATTACATTTCATTCATCTCTGGGGAATATAGCATGAAATAAGTCTGTGAGGGGAAAGACCCTGATTCAGGTTTGACTAGTTTTCTGGCTATGGATCCATAAAGTTGTGTGTCTATGTAAATTACTGGTAAACACCCTTTGATGCCCATCAGACTTGAAAATTAGCTTAAAAATAACTCAGTGGCCTGATAACCAACCATTCTCAGTGATGTATCATGATCATATTAAACTACTACTTCTCCAAATGCCTGAAACCCGGTAACACTGGCAGATTTTCACTTAAAACTCATCCTCTATCCTTGTTCTCTTTGTGAAAATACCTCAGATGGTCTAAGAAACAGCTCAATTTCTCTATCAAACATTCCCAAATGGCAAATCACCTCCAAGTCAGCATAAACTCTTTCTCTTCCTTCTCTGTTTATTTTTATAAGTTCTCCATTAAACTTCAAACTCAAATTTCAGTATGATCTGAACTGAAATATCTCAAAGTCTGCCAGTATCATCTAATCTTGGAGACTAATAACAAAACAAAGCAAGTCTCACACAAAGTTTCAGCTATTTTCTTATCCAGTATTGCTATGATTTTCTGTCCTTGTGGGAAAAAGAAGCAAAAGTCATCTTAGTCATATCTCAAGTTCAGAGAGTAAGATTATCTTAGTTCAAAATACACCAGTAACTTTTTGCTGGTCATCACAACATGGCCAAATTCTTATTATGACTATTAAATTGTATCTCCTTAAGGAAAATGGAGCAGAACTTCTACTTCTAGAATATTTTCAGTGAAAGAGAAAAGAAAGACCTAGTCCAATTTAAGGGAAGAGTGGACTGGTAAAAATCTTACCAATGTCCTACATTACTGATTCAGAGAACTGTGTTCTATATAATACTTTAGGTAGAATCTATCGTATCTTGTTAAGGATTCTAAATTCAACCCCTGGCTCCAATGTGTGGGTCCAGGATTAAAAACTTGAACATGCTTTCTATTTTAAAGTCTTTTGTCCTGGTAGAAGAATATCACCATCTATCAACATTTGCATTTGTTATACTTTACTGTATAACTAATAGGGAAAAGTTAGGAATGGCTGTTTAACACTGAGTTACTTAAACTCCAGTTTCAATAAGTTTTTTTCCTTTGTTGAATAGTTTCTATTAAATCACTCCACTGAACTGACATGTGTTAGTGAACTAAAGAGAAATAAAATAAGCTATAAATCAGCAAGCAAGGTTAGAAGCTGTTTTATAGGACAGGATCATTGCAATTACGCATTCATTTCTAGGGACTAGCACAGTGTCTGGCATATGGTATGGACTCAAGAAATATTTTGTTACTATATATATATATATATATATATATTTCTCTATATATGGATAATATATATGCATATATATGCATAAATGTAAATGATATTGTATAAAACATCAATAGAAAGGCCTGGTGCGGGGAACATGGATTTCATCACAAAGTCATTGTGGGATCAATAGTCTACAATAATGTGGGCACAATAATCTGTCAATGACAGAAGACATTCAGTGATTTATGAGTGCATTAAGTTCATGAAAAATAATGAGCCTACAGTGTTACATACTATCCATTTTCTGAATCAATAACTATGGAATTAAATAAGTGAAAATGGAATGTTTTAAAAGTTGTGATAATAAGAATGATGGAGGTGTGCAAAGCTTCTTATTACATAAAAACATTAAAATATTTAGTATAGAACAAATTCAGAAATGTTCCCCATAATAATTCCATTAGTCAATGCATTGGTAGATCATGGCTAATTTTTCTGTATGAAGACACAGATCTCCCTCAAGCAGATCTATTATAGAGTCGAAAATTTTTACACGTTGAGTGCATTTAGCCACTTCCACTGGGTCTTATCTTAGAGGAGGAAGTGCTTTGCAAGCAGCCAGGAAGCTTAACTAGTATGAGGTGAAGACAAAAGATCTTGAAAATCTACAAAGAGAGAACAAACAATCAATGACATCTCTCTCTTATTCTACTACCATCTTGTCTCTATTAAGCAGCCAAAGTAATATTGAAAGAGGTTTCATTAAGACTCTCATGATATTCTCTTCCTGAAATATGCTTTACTCTGAACAAAGATTCTCATATTTTTTATGCTAGTTCCTTTATATACTCTTCTATAGTTTGGGTCATATATGTGTCTCAAAGGCTAATGTGATAAAGGCTTGGGCATCTGGCTATGGCACTACTAGGAGATTGTGGGAGCTTTAAGAGGTGGGACCTACTGAAAGAACAGTCATTGTGGGCGACTTGTAGAAAATCTAGAACTCTGTCTCTCTGTTTCCCTCTTGCCCTCTGTTTCTCTGTGCATCTTTCCCTGTCTCTCTGTCTCTGTCTCTCTCTGTCTCTAGCTCTCTGTCTCTCTCTGGCTGGCCAGCTGGCTCCTGCTTATGAATCATGTGTAGGCTTTCAGCTATTTTTCCAGCATCATGCCTGACTGCCTGATACCATGCTCCCCACCATGATGTTCATGGGTTCACCCTCTGAAACTGTAAGCAAGCCCCCAGTACCCAATTAAAGGCTTTCTTTCATAAGTTACCTTGGTCACTGTGTCTCTTCATAGCAATGGAACAGTAACTAACACTGAGCATATACCCGGAACATGAGGCTTTTTTGAGGAAGAAGAACCTGACTTGGCTTTTGTAGGGAAAAAGCCTCAGAAATGCTCAAACTTTAGAAAAAGTCTTTGTGAAAACATAATGTGGAAAATGCAGTAAGAGCAGGAGAGGGAATACAGGAATAGCTGCAGAAACATCACCTTTACAGTCAAGATAGCATGGCACGGCATCTGTGTAATTTATTGTCAATGGCAGACTTCTTACTTTGAATGCTGTCATTTTCACAGGGTCCCTGGTCTACTTTCCCTGTTACATCTGTTACATAAAACTGTACTTTTGCTTTTCTATTGTATAAAGCCAAAATTCCAGTAAAAGAAGCTGCTTTGGATGACATCATATTTCCATTTTAAAAAAGCCACTTCACATACACCCTCACTCTTACTTCCTCTTTTATGGTTATTGCTCCCATGTCAATCCCATCTTTCCTTCTTCCCTTGTCTCCAACTGCCTTGCTTGGTGATTCAGTCAGGACTAAGGTGACATGTCCTGAGGTTCTTGTTAAAGTTATTTAGACTCAAAGTATAGATAGATAATTTTCTAATTATCATTTATCAATGGATACTTCAGCCAAAATAAATCTGTCCTCACTCAAAGCCATAATACATACCTGGAAAGCCAGGTTGCTTTTTGTGCACATGCTTGAAAAATAGCCTTTCAGGGTTCTTGTTGTTGTTTTACTCTTTACTCTTTTGGAGGGGTCCACCAACCAGCTTCCAAATAAATCACACAGAGAGAGGCTTATTCTTAACTACAACTGCCTGGCCTTAGCTTGGCTTGTTTCTTGGCAGCTTTTATTTACTTAAGTTTTGCCTCTGGGCTTTGACCTTTCTCTATTTCTGTAGAACTTTTCTTTCTTTCTTACTCTATTGCTGATTGTGTAGCTGAGTGGCTGGCCCCTTCTTTTCTTGCTCCTTGGTCTTCCTTCTTCCCCCCAGATTCCTCCTTCTATACATTCTCTCTGCCTGCCAGCCCCGCCTATCCTTTCTCTTGCCTTGCTATTGGATGTTCGGCTCTTTATTAGACTAATCAGGCACAGTAACACAGCTTTACAGAGTTAAAACAAATGCAACATAAAAGAATGCAACACATCTTTGTATCATTAAACAAATGTTCCACAGCATAAACAAAGGTAACATCTTAAAATAATATTCTACAACAGTTCTGATTAATCATATTCTAAATCTGGAATGTTAAAAAAATGAACCTAATCCAGTGGTTGGGAAAATGAGGAGTCCGAGATGGGGCAAGAAGACTCATGGAAACAGGGGTAACTGGGATATTGAGTAAAAATTGAGTCTCCCTGACAAAGCCACCAGTTTTTGTTGCAGCCTGCTTAGCAACAAATAGAACAAATAGACCATGTGAGCTAGAAGACAGGAAGTGGGCACTGTGGGCGCTGGGGGTGCCCACTAACATGAAATGGAGACACAGCACTCTGCCACACCTCTGATGGCTCATCCTGGCTGCAAAAGCCAACTTGCTTTTCCAGTGCCAGGTCTGCAGCTTTACACTCTCCTCCCTGGCAGGGCCATGCCTTGGCTTCCATTCAAGCAGAATGAAAAGGTTTCTATAATTATCGCCCCAGCCTTGGCATCTGCACACAACTGTTTCATCTCACTCAGATCTGCCTAGTCCTGGAGAATGAGTCCCCAAACAAGAAGGCCACTGTGCTTGATGACATCTCTCTACCTTCAGATACCCCAGCCATAAGCAAAGTGTTAACAGGCCTGCGGTCAGATGCTGGCTAAGACATTTCCTGGATCTTTCTGGTCCTTTCTGGGTCAAGTTGGCACACACTGTGAGAGGAACATAAACACTGAATTCCATGTCTTCCTGGAGGCACAGGCCATGCATATTGCCTGTAGGACCAAAGGGAGAGAGGGAAAAGAAAATTAAGAATATTTCACTGCCAGTTTGGGTGTCAGTGAAGGAATTCTGTGAATTCTGTTTTTTATATTTTAGCCCACCATGGAGGCCCAGGTCAAGTTTAAAAGTCTGTTAAAATTTTCCAAATTGGAAAGGACTGTAAATGCCCCTAGTTCAGCCTCCCATTCAGTACAGTTACCACCTAAAACTATCCTGGAACTGCCATCCTTGTTTTCCTTGGATGCTTCTAACACTTGCCTGTGTATTTCTCTTCCTAAAATATTTCTGTCCAGGTTACCCTCTCTTTTTTCGGTGATTGCCACTTACTGGAAAGAATGTCTTATTCTGGGAGGCCTCCCCAACTTCGAACTGTACTGCAGTGTTCTAGTATAGGTTTAAAATAATAATTCCCTTGTTATTGAAGGCATTTCAATTGTTTTTACTATTGGGTTTATAATCAATTAAATTCCCAGGCTTCCTCATATAAACTACTATGAAATCAAACTTCTTCCTAAATTGTACTCATGCCATTGATTTCTGTTTTAACCACACTGAGGGATTTTATATTTACCCCTGTCAGATTTTTTTTATCTTATTTACATCTGTCCATTTTTCCAGATTATTAAATCATATTATTTTGTTATCTAGTATAATAACTTTTCTTTCATACTTTGAATTGCTAGCTAATTTGAAACCCCCACACTGTGTGTGTGTGTGTGTGTGTGTGTGTGTGTGTGTGTGTGTGTGCTCATTTTTATTGATAATGAATCCTGTAGAGCTAGGCATTGATCACTCGCTCTTGTTGAGAGATTTAGTAGTATAATGCAGTGCTTTAGTTAAGGTTTCTATTGCTGTGATATACATCACGACCAAAAGCATCTTGGGGAAGAAACCTCAAAGCCCACCCCCACTGACATACTTCTTCCAACAAAGCCATCCATTCTAATCCTCCCCAAGCAGCAGTAGCAGCTAGAGACCAAGCGTGCAAATGTCTGAGACCAGGGAGGGCATCTCATTCAAACCACCATAGATTGTGTGTGTGTGTGTGTGTGTGTGTGTGTGTGTGTGTGTGTATGGGGGGGGAGAGAAGAGCAGAACACAGAACCTATCTATGCAGGTACTATGTCAGCTGATAATACTTCAGGAAATGTACACTGGGAAATGCTGCTTTGGCTACTATCAAACCTGAATTTCAATCTATGCTCCTCCCTTTAGCACTTAGAATAATTTATTTAATCTCACTAGCGTTTGGTTTTCTTGTCTATTGAACAGACACAATCTTACCTGGAATATTTATGGTGAGAATTAACATACACACAGGTGCATGCCCTCAAACTATTTTACTATGGGTATTTTGTTTCACACTATATACTCACAGATTATAGAAATACTGTTACACTTCACCATTTGGTAACATGCTACTAGATCTCTCAATTAAGATTAAGGTAATGCATGCATGAATGAGTGCTTTCTATCACATTAAGATGCTAAATACTCAACAGGGGTTAGTTAGCACTAAAAATAGGATTACAACAGTTTTCATCATTAGTATAATTCTGATATTAGTCTAGTAATTAGGCCTACTATATCAAATATAGAAAATATAATACTCTACCTTAAGCAAGCTAAAAGATAACTATCAAACTGAAAATATGACTTATATGCTAATAAATGATGAATATCCTTAATATTGTTTTAAATATCACAAATCCATAAGAAAAACTTTATGTATTAACACTAAGTAGTCAAAGAATATGAGCTAATAATCCACAAAATAAGAAATATTAGTGGTCAGTAACACAGGATTACTTACATAAAATTAGAAATGTTTTTATTTTTAATGATTTTTATAAGAATTTACTTATGGTATGTGTTCAAATATATGTGTACACAGGGAGGTCAGAGGACAGCTTTTCAGGAGTCAGTTCTCTCCTACAGTGTGGGCTGTGAGGAATGAACTCTGGTTGCCAGTCTTGGTGGCAAGTGCCCTAGCTCCCTAAGATATATTACTAGCTCCCAAGAAATCTGTAGTTTTAGTGAAAACACCTCTACAGGTTGCTTGAATGTTGAGAAATAGGCACTACTGGTCCCAATCCCAAATAAAAACCACACATATAAGAGCTAACAGACAGTTAGTGTTTTGTATATAATCAGGCACCCCTCTCAGAATAGGTATTTTACTCATTAATTTCTCATAATAACTTTGTTGAGTAGATATTTTAATTATTACTACTTTGCAGATGACAAAACTATGTACATGAAGTTACATATACCCTTCCTAGAGCAACATTAGTGAAGAATAACTTGACAGCATGAAAATATACTTATCACCTGGCTGGTATGGGATAACAATATCAAGACCTACCTGTGAGACAGAGTAAGTTCAAGACCAGCCTAATCAGCATAGCAAGACCATGCCTCAAAATAAAAAATAAAAGAGGGCTGGCGTTTGAGTTCAGTGGTATGTGCTTACCTAGCACATGAAAAGCCCTAGACTAAGCCACCAATAGGCAAACAAAGAAGCTATTTTCTTTGATATGATGTAGTGGAAGCTGATGTATAACTCAGACACTCTTAAGGACTTATTCTTCCAGCTGCTACTAGATAGAAGTCCTTAGCTCTCAGTTCTCTTTATATACTATCCTTAGCTGCCTTGACAACATATAACTTGAAATCATTTCATATACAACGAGGAAATGTAAAACTTTCCTCTCACTGCACAAGAGACATTTCTTCAGGGCCATTTCTGTTCTAGAGCTTTCCATGG
>CABHPP010129128.1:0-32833 GCA_902168425.1 Peromyscus attwateri | reverse complement strand
GTCTCCCTGATGTGGTGTTTACCCTTTACCTGGAGCGCTGTCTGCATTTTGGAAATCTAGAGTGTCTCTTTGGGCTTCTGCCTGTTGTTTGCTTAGGTGGTGTGTGTTTTATTTTAAGATCTGATGACAATCTCTTTATTATAGCTTCATTTTTAACTCGTGACTTTTTCAGCCCATCTGGAATTAATTTTGATATGGGTGGGGCTCTGTTTCTGTTTCCCAGTTAAACAGTTACACCATTCCCACTAGTTAAATAATGCATTTTTAAATGGTGTGCTTTCTGCAGGGACCTTTGTATATATTTTATTTCTTTTTTTCGAGACAGGGTTTCTCTGTTTAGCCCTGGCTGTCCTGGAACTCACTCTGTAGACCAGGCTGGCCTCAAACTCACAAAGATCCACCTGCCTCTGCCTCCTGAGTGCTGGGATTAAAGGTGTGGGTCACTGCCGCCCGGCTATATTTCATTTTTTAATGATATTTAAGAGTTCCGCTAATTTGAGTTGTGGGTCTCAGGTTCATGAATTTCCTCTTCCTATTATACATTTATATTGGTCCTGTTTTATCCCTCACTACTATTTTAAGTCATATCTCCACTTTTTTTTACGTGTGTAATTTTATAACGGATAACTTATAGATAACTTCCTATGAGCCATGGAAACAAAGTTTACTTGGCTTAGTGAGTTTTATAAAGACATGTTGAGGTTTTTCTCCAGCTGTCTGAGGACAGTTAGAGGAGATGACACGTGAGGGCATGCCTCCCACATGGAGACCAGGCCCGGCTGTCTGGCTTGCTGGTGCAGTACTTTAACCTCTTTGCAGCCAGTCACACCTCATTGGAGGACCGACTGGCTCAGACTCTCCCGAGTTTATAATGTCTGCTTCCTAAGAAACATTTGCTTCTCGCAGCGAAGTTGAACTCCAGGATTATGCCGCCATTTGTATTCTATCACCTCCTGTGTGCAGCGTTGGAAAGAACGTGGCCCCTTCTCGCTGGTTGCTCCTGGCCACAGTCCTTAAGATTGATAAAACTTTAGCACAAGACGCGAGCACAAAGAACAGATGTGCTGCTGTAGCCACACTCGGAATGAACGCAGGGGAAATAATTGTCTGGGGTGCGGTTCCTGGAGCAGAGGCAGCAGCACCTGGGCAGTGCTGTGGAACGTCACCAGCCCGAGTTTCTTTTCAGTGACTGGTTTCTAGATAAAACTCTTAGTTAAGAAAGCCTAAGTCGGGCGGTGGTGGCGCACGCCTTTAATCCCAGCACTCGGGAGGCAGAGGCAGGCAGATCTCTGTGATTTCAAGGCCAGCCTGGTCTACAGAGCAAGATCCAGGACAGGCACCAAAACTACACAGAGAAACCCTGTCTAGGAAAAAACAAAACAGCAACAACAAAAACAAACAAACAGAAAAGAAAGCCTTTGTGCTGCTGTTTTCTTTCACCCCCAGGTTTACCCACACATCAATTCACATACTCATGTTGCTGGGTGTGCTGGGGGTTTTGCCTGTTGAATCCAGTTCCGTGATTTGGATGGAGTCAGATAAGCAAGTAAAACTTCGCCTAGTCCTCGTCTGTAAAGACTGTACTCCTTATGATGGAGTTTGCATTGTGGACACGCTGTGGTAAATGCAGAGGCATGGCTTGCCCTTCCTGACTAAGTGGAGAGGCAGGTCCCGAGAGAGTGGTATATGGCTGTCCTGCAGGTGTACAGTATACTGAGTGGGCAGGACGTATCCATGCCATAATACGCTCTCCATGCTGTCAGCTTTCTAAATGGGTGGTGATGTGAAGGCAGCGATGTGGATTGTACTTTATTTCCTGCTATTAAAATAGTTGACAAGCTAAGGAGAAACAGAAAAGATAGTAACCAACTGTAACTGTAATCAGTACCGTACACTTACAGAAATGCTGTACACTGAGAGAGAAGACTACCCAGGGCCTAAGACAAAGAAAGTGCTTCGTTTCAGCGGAAGCGTGGCAACTTGGAAATGTGAGAGGAAAGCTACCCGACTCCTGCTTTGTCCCTCACACACCCAAGGACCATGGGCTCTCCACAGATGAATCAGCACAAAATACTCCCAGATCATTCTGAAGAAAACTTAGGTTCTCCTTGTCAGACCTTTTGGGAGATTACTTATTATTTTACTTTATATATATGAGTGTTTGGCTTACATGTGTGTCTGTGAATCATGTGTGTATAGCACTTACAGACAACAAAAGAGGACACCAGTACCCCTGGGACTGGAGTCACAGACTTGTGAGTCTCTGTTTGGGTTCTAGGAAAGGAACCTGGGTCCTCTGGAAAAGGACCATCTCTTTGGTCCTGAAATTTTTGTTTTCAGGCTTTTCAAGTTGGTAATTAGAACTGGGAAGAAACAGCAATCCCTGAGTCTCTCCTTCATCAGTGTGGGGACTAATTTATGGTCTTAAATGATGAAGCAGAGGCTGTGATGTCCTAGGCTCCTAGAACTCAACCTGTAGTCCTGTGCAGTGGGGACCTGAATGCCAGGATGCAGAAATCACATCCTTTGTTTCATCTTCCACTAAAAGAGAAAACTCTGGCTAGAAAAGACTAGGGTAGTTCACTATCTTTGATTTAGAAAAAAATAGAAAATAAGGAAGGAGATGTGCCTGGACGTGGTGAGAGTAAGGGGGGGTTTGGTGCTGATGGACATATTTCTAACATCACCAAGACGTAGGCTTCAAAATGTTTGTGAAAAGTGTGTTGAGCCGAGTGAGGGCTGCTCTGCCATCTTCACCCACAGAAGCTGGTGACTTGTTCTCTCTCAAAATGCCTTTGTAGCAAAGCAAAGCAAATTCTAGCTTAAGGCCGTGCCCGAGAAGTGTGTGTGGAATCAACCAAACCGCTCTCCGTAGTCTGTCAGCATTGTGTTGGGGTCTGTTGACCACTGATGCTGTGCTAGGTGGTGTATGAATCCTTGTAAGGTCAGGAAACTCAGTAGCAGTTCTGGGTAGAGTGTCCTTATATTCAAATTGGACTATGATGACTTTCTTCCCTGAGATGTTCTAGAATTATTACGAGTAAAAATCTGTGTGGCTAAACTGAGTCTAACACGAATTTCATCTCTGCGCAAAGTCCCGAGAAAGCTCGTTCCTTGAGCTTAGCCTGTTATGTGTATGTGTCTTTCTTTTTTGTGAGAGAAGAGTGAGATGATTTAACTCTGGTGAAGAGTTGAACGTAAGGAAAGGGTTGGGAAGAAACTCCTGAGAGGAGGGACGCAGGAGAGTGTCTCCGTGGCCCTGGTGCCGACTCTGGTCCGTAGCAGTGGCTTGGGGACAGGAGGCCTTGCCTCAGCAGTGCCTTCACATTAGTGCTTCTTCGCTATTTTTTTTAAACACTTTTCATATTTTTAGCCTCCAGTAGATGTAACTGTGCATGTGATTTATGTGTGTTTTGTATAATCAACATTGCCTGGTTTTTCTTTGTAGGAAGAAAAGAAGAAGTTTGACAAAGAGACAGAAAAGAATTACAGTCTAATTGATAAACACTTGACTCTCTCTGCCAAGAAGAAAGACTCACATTTGCAAGAGGTATTCTTTTCATGTTGCTCTTGATATATGTAGTGACCTCTTTCTTTTTAAAAATTTCTTTCCTTGTGAAAACTTCACCTGAGATTGTATAGACATGGGGAAAACAGATACTGCAATGAATTAAGAGTAGAGTTCTGTGAATGAGGCAACAATGAATGTCTCATAGCATTGATCAAGTATGGAGTCATAGCAGTAACTTTTAGGCTCTGAGTTTTTCACAGGAGCAATGTTAGTATTATAAAAAACTTACACAGCCAGGCGTGATGGCAACACAAATGCCTTTAATCCCAGCACCCAGGATGCAGAATCTCTGTGAGTTTGAGGCCAGCCTAGTCTACAGAGTTAAGTTCCAGGGCTACGCAGAGAAACCCTGTCTTGAAAAACTAAACAAACAATGCCCCCCCCCCCCCCCCCCCTCCACCCATTCTTCTTTGCAGGGATAGGCCTGTTCTTGGCTTTCAGGTCTCCTTGATGAACTGAACTGAATGAGCTCACACACTGTTTTATGTATGTGATAGCAGATTAATCTAACTGAGCGCTGAGCTTGCGGGGGTGGTGGTGGTGGTGGTGGTGGTGGTGGGGGTGGGGGTGGGGGTGGTGGTGGTGGTCTTGTTGGAAAGAGTGAATCTGTTCTACTTGTGTTAATAGACAGGTTTTTTGTTTTGGAAAGCAGTATGTAAGCAGAAAGGAATTTATATCTTACCTCTCATTTTCTCTATTTCCTTGTAAATTTCTAGACTATTTTCCTCTCTCTCATAGGCTTGAATAGAAACTTCATTTATTTACAATATGGAACATAGACTTTTAAAAGATTTCTTTGAATTTTTAAAAATAATACATGTATGTATATGTGGGGTATATGTGCACATGAGTGCAGGGGCCCACACAGGCCAGAAAAGACTGACTGGTCCTCTGGAGCTGGAGCTACAGTTGGCTGGGAGCTGCTTCCTAGAAGTGCCGGGAACTGAACCTGTGCAAGAACAGTATGCACTCCTTTTTTCAGAAAAAAATAGTCCTTTATCCTTGAGAACACATGTGCATACATGCACACACAGACTCCCCTCACTCTGACACCACATACACTGCAGGACCATACATAACTCCCTATTTTCCCCGAGCTACCAAGGACCTCAGTACCTTCCCTTAAACACCCAGCTGTCTCCTCAGCCCCAGATCATAGAGTTAATTAGCAATAATGTGATACGTAGTTGTGATTGTAACTTACCACAGAAGCAGAACACTGCCTTCCTCCATTTGTTGGCTTTTGAGCACACATGAACCTGTGCATAGTGCTCTGTTACATGTGTACTTGTTGACATATCATCCGGATGATAATAGTATGAAACCAGCTTTATATACAGACTGTATATGTGCATACATCATTGGCTTGACATCTACAAGTGTCAGTTTGTAGATGTCATTCTGAATGGTTTTATTAAATAAGAAACAGAGCCAAATGCAGAGTTGAAAGCCCAAGAGGTCAGAGCAGCAGCCAAGAGCTAAGACCAAGACGGCCTTCTTACCCCTCACTGTCTGCTGTCATCCTTCCCCTCAGAAAGAGACTTACTTCCTGTGTGTCTGTATTTTTATTGACTTTCTGTTCTGCCTTCTCATTGGTAGTAAACCCAACCACATGACCTCCTCGTCACTGCCTGTCTATACAGACCTCCAGGTCTCTATGGTTGGTATTGAGATTAAAGGCGTGTGTCTCCATGCTGGCTGTGTCCTTGAACACACAGAGATTCTGCCTGTCATGTGATCTGGATTAAGGGCGTGTGCTACCACTGCCAGACTTCTGCTAAATGGCTTGCTATTAGCTCTGACCCCCAGGCAACTTTATTTATTAACATACAAATAAAATCACATTTCAGTACAAATAAAATATCACAATATTTCCCCTTTCTATTCTAATAAAAAGAAAAAAGGAAAAAAGTTATAACTAATGTAAGAAAAACCATATACAGTAAGTACAATAACTATATACAATATATACAAGCAATAAATACCTAAACAATGTCTAGTCCATTTGCATTTGACAAACTCAGAGAAAATAATTCCATTATGTATCCTATTTTGGTAAGTCCAAAATGTGCCTGATTCACTTTCTATCCTAACTTATATTACTAACAGAGCTATCTTATAATGTCTTTCAAATTTATACACTTATACGTCTTTAGTGAGTTTCTTTCTAAAATTCTTAATAAGGAAAACTATTAACTATCTAATCTTTAACTAACTATAACTGTCTAATCTTCAACTCCCCCAGAGACCCAAGAAGGAAATGATATTACCTAAAAACAAAAACAAAAACAAGACAGGAAGTGCAAACAAGCGACTTCCAAAAAAATGTGAGTTGACAGAAACAGCCAGCTGCCTGGACAAAGTCACCTGAGGTTTCTCCGCAGTGTTGGGGCATCATCTTCAGCCTATAGGCTTAGCGTATCTGACAGACTCATTTGTGAAGTAGGATGTACAAGGTCAATAGTTCGACCTCACATTGGGTGAGAGCAGTCCATGTACCAGAAACACCTGAATTCCTCTAGTGTCATGTCATGATTCAGGATTTTAAATTCTGGAAATTGTAGATGTTTTTTGAATTCAGCTGTCCATTCTTCTTGGCTTGTGTGTGTGGCTTCAACAGTTTCTCTTGTGTTTCTTACACCTTTGACATTTGGATGACATTTAATACTTTATAAAGAGAAAATAGCTTTTATATCACTTAATCCTCACAACAATGCTTGAGGTGTAGGGCTCTGCTCTCTTCTTATTGCATTCTACGTAGGAAGCCATATGGTGGGTTCTCACTGCCCCCCAAGTCTGTTTTGCAAGGACAGTGGCTGAATTTTATTCCTGCTGCTCTTTTTTTTTTTTTTACCTCTTTTCTCCATTATCTCTACTTTCAATTATTTTAAAGACAATTTTTATGCCTCCAATCACTTTCCACCTCCACATCACTCTAATTAGCCATCTATTCCTGAATGTTCCTTGTGTGTAATGTAGGAGGCATCTTCAGCTCCCACATTCCACCTCTCATCCATCAGCATGTGGCCCTTCTCATGCTCCGTTTTCTTATGAAAACTCTGCTGATGGTGCATCCAGAAGCTGTGGGACCCAGGACCCTATGTGCTATGCACTGCCCACTCAGGGCAAACAGGTTTCTTGCTGGGGTGCTTTGCATTTCTTCTTCTTGCTGCTTAGAATATGGTATTATTTTTTTAATCTGGTGCCTTGGTAATTGAAGTCAGGGCCACATGCATTCCAGGCATACACTTCACTACTGAGCACACCCTAACCCCTGTCCAGTGTGTTCCAGCCCAGACCCACAAGTCTGTTTCCTTACTCAGGCCATGTGTTAGGAAAGCTTCTTCCCGCTGTCTGTAAAGATGACCTTCTTCCTCTGGCTTACTGTTTTTCTTCCTCTTATTATGTACTGTTGCATGGCTTCTTTCAAAGGCTATAAGCCCTGTGAAGGCTACAATCTTGCTTTAATTCAGTCCCCTGTCTGCCTAGAATAGTACCCGTCAGAGCGAGTAGTGTGTGTATGACGTACGAACAGGCTGTGTGCTCAGTGAGCTATGGCTTTGGCCGTGTCTCCAGTCCCAAAGACAATTAAGCTGCAAATCATGAATTTGAAGAGGCCCCAAAGATGAATGCTTTCAGTTTCCATTTCAATTGAATGTCTTTTCTCTCTTGTTCTGTTTATTCTTCATAAACATAGACTCCCATTTGAAACAGCCTTCTTGCAAGCATGTAGACATTAGAAGGGAAGAGGCATTTAAAGAGGAGAAGGCTTGGTTTTGGATGCTCATTGCTTTTTCGAGCTGCTAATGTGTGACTGATCTTCAGCGAATTGACTTTAGTTCAGGAGATTAATTAAGGTTGCTGGGGATGACCCTGAGCAGAGGTGCAGAAAGGTGTGGGTGTCATTCTCCATTCTTGTTGAAAGAGAAGAGCAGAGCCCTGCAGTGTGTTCCCTGCTGACCACTTTGTACTTCTGCGGAGCTGCAGCTCCCGCTCTGTGGGTACCATACACAGGAACTCTCACCTTCCCTAAAGTCCAGGCTAGGGGAGAAGATTTTCATTTTTCTTGGTTTTTAGTGTTTGTTTCCCTCCAGTAGACAAAGGGTACTATTTCAGTTTAAATATCACTGGAGAAGTAACACTTTAATAATTTTATGTGGGACTCATCTTCTGTCTTCTACTTGTGTAGAGCTCCAATTGGGTAATAAAATGCAGTTGTTTATCAAAAGCTAACAACTTTGGCGTAGTGTATGTGTTACTCCATTTTGTGTTGCTATTACGAAACACACATGGATGTGTGGTTTATACACAAAACAGATGTTTAGCTCATAGTTGTGGAGATCTGAGAGCATGACATTGGCATCTGCTTGGCTTTGATGTGAAGGGCCTCACCATAGCTATGTGCTTCATTTGATGATGTATGTTTAAGAGACTCAGGAGGTGCCAGGCTCCTTAAAGCAGCCTAGTTACTTGGGAATTCCATGAGGTCTTCATTAATCCCTTCCAAAAATAGTGCCTCCATGACCTGATAACCGTGTAGCAGGCCTCATTTTGACTCCATCACCCCAAGAATGACATATCAGGAGGCCAGGCTTTCCAGTACATTAAAGTTTGTCAGGCACAGGTAAGCTACATCCAAATCATAATATGTGGGAAAAACTTAGTGAGAGCATTTTAGACTTGGGCAGGGTGAGAGTAATCATTCTGTACCCACAAGTACAGCTGGAATATTGTGGTATTGTTGTAAGTTATGAGCTAACTGTGACCTGGGGACTCTGGTGATTGAATCGTAAAGCACATGGCCCAGTCCTTCTGGATGTCCAGAACGTTAGGGGTGGCGATGGAAGATGACCAGCAGTGTGAGGAGAGTGCCACAGCAAGAGCAGCTTGTTGTCCCACCTCACATGATAATCCCCAGTGGTGATAAAGGAAGGAGCACTCCTTTGAGCTTCGAAGTTTCTTAGCTGCTCAACATGATTACAGGGTTTTAGCTGTGGGTTCCCCTGTTGGTAGGTGAATAATCAGACTGATTATCGGGGACGTAAAGTCATGATTTTTAGGTAGAAACTCTCATTTTGGTAACTTTACATTTCAACTTTATTTTACTTAAAGCATTTTAATTGTTTTTAGAAACTTCTGAAATTTTGTTGTACACTCTTTATCTTCCAGTTTGTTTTAGCTTGAACTGTACAAGGTCATTGGCTTCTTAATGTTTTACTTGGCTGTGCAGCCCATTCCCACCCTTGTCTCCGGGGCTTACAGGAACCCTTTACCTGTGAAGACTCCCTCAAGGCTTCCAGCAGCACCATCTGCTGACTGTCACTCTGTCTGTCGGTTTTAGGTAGTTCATGTATTTGGAGTTTCTATTTTTATGTCTGATGTATTGTATTTAGTATGAGAGGCTAACTGTTCACCCATGTTGCCCCCATTCCCTCCCCTCCCCTCCCCTCTCCTCCCTTTCTTTTCCTTTTTAGGCAGAATTTCTCAGTGTAGCCCTGGCTGACCTGGAACTCACTCTGTGGACCAGGTTGGCCTCCAACTCTCAGAGATCTGCCTGCCTCTGCCTCCTGAGTGCTGGGATTAAAGTCGTGTGTCACCACTGCCCGGCTGCTTTCTTTTCTTTTTAAAGCCACAGTCTTGCTGTGTAGCCCAGGCTAGCTTCTACCTTGCCCTTCTGCCTTAGCTGTGGTTACAGGTGTTCATGTTACCACTATGATTTGCCTCCTTTTGTTACAGTTCACTGTGTGGTGTGTGGGGAGTGTGCACACCTGTGTGTGCAGAGGCCAAAGCAAGGGGCAGGACATAGGGTGTCCTGCTCTAACTCTGGCTGCCTTGTTCCCTTGAACCTGGGGCTAGGTTAAAGGCCAGCAAACCCCAGCAATCCTCCTGTCTCCACCCCCTGTAGGAGAAAATGTAGGCATGACCTGGTGGCCAGCCTACATGGCACACTGCGCTTCTAGATAAGAAGCATGGCCCACCATGCTCCTGAAGTCAGAACTCTGAGTAGCGTGATTAGCCGGTAGCTGGCCTGTGGACGAGCCTGCACCCTCCATCTCCCTTATGTGCTGCTTCTGTGTAGAGACCCTGGTGGTGTGAGCGCTCGCTGTCCAATCCGAGGTAAAGGGCTAACTGGTCACAGTCCATAGGCTTCCGCTGTATGAGTGGTTGCTCACATGCAATCAAACAGATGCTGTTCCCTGAAAACCTGCTCTGGAGTGGTTTATCTCTGCATCCTTTAGTGATCCACAACCATTGTGGTCTTGTAGGGACACGCCCTCATTATGCCGCCGCCCCCCGAAACACAAAGTTTGTGTTAGAGGCATGTGTATGGCCACACCTGACATTTTATGTCGGTGCTGGGCCCTCGTGTTTGTTCAGCAGCCATTTTTAACCACTGAACTAGCATTCTGGCCCATTTCATTTTAAAGGGCGGATTATCTCTCCGTGCACATTTTTCCTGTCCATAGAAACTTCAGTTGCTTCTACATTGGAACTGTTGTGAATAACACTGCTATGCTCGTGGCTGTACCATGTCTTTTTGAGTCCTTGTTTTCGGGTATTTTGCATATGTACTCCAAAGTGTGTTTGGTGGATAATAGCATCATCACTTTTGATGGTGTTTAGACCTGCCGTGCCGTTTTCTGCGGTGAGCACACACGGCATATTTATTGCCCTCACTAGTATTCAAGGGTCCCAGTTTGGCCTCAGCAGCACTTCTGCCTCCCTCCTGGCAGCCGCCGGGTGGATGTGAGGTGGCTGCTCATTGTACTTCCCTCATGGCTGGTCCATTGCATACGCCTTTCCATCTGTGCAGCTCTGTTGGAGACAGGCCCGGATGAATGCTTCAAAAGAAAATTAGCCAAGTTCTAAAATTGTATCGCTTGATGCCTCTCAGGATGTCTTCCGGGATGAGGTTTCCCACAGTCCTCTCTGGCACTGTGTTCCCTCTGTCCTTCCCATCGAGGCAGGATAAGTTGGAATAGTGTTTGAATAGTCTCTTGACCAGCTGGCAGCCCCTAGGCCCTGGGGATCTGGCATTATGTGGGTTTAGGAGCATGCCTACCTCCACGTGGGCCTGAAGCCCTGGCTGTCACGCCTTAAGTGTTGTCCCTCATCCAGTGTGGAGGGAACTGCAGCTTCCCCAGTCCTCCAGTGGCAGGCTGACTTCATTCTTAGAGGGCTTGCTCGTGCTTAGAGTGGTGGTGTTGGGACTTTTGACCCAGTTCCATGAAGAAGTGTACCCCTTAATCTTCAGTCTTTGGGGGTCATGCAGCTTTTCTTTAGAGTCTGGGGAGAGTCATTTTAGACTTTCGTGTGTGCTCCTGTGGCTGGAGAGAAGCCATGAGTGAGACATGAGTGAACAGTCACATGTTCTGATGCAGGTTTATAAAAACAGTGCCCCATGGACTGGAGTTCATTGACCTGTGGTGTTGAGTTTGATAGTTCCCTGTCTTGGGGTCAGCTAACAGTGGTTGTTCTAATACAGGCAGATCTCCAAGTGGAGCAGACACGCCAGCACTTCTACGAACTCTCTCTTGAGTATGTGTGCAAGCTCCAGGAAATCCAGGAAAGAAAGAAGTTTGAGTTTGTGGAACCGGTGAGTAGCAGAGCAAGCTTTGCTGTGGATCCTCGGGAATAGTGTTGGGAAAGACAAAGTGAGGCCTCCTGCGTTGGAACAGGTGGACACAGCTAGTCGGAGTCTAGGAAAACATCTAGATGAGGGGAGCCTTGTCTGCACAGCCCCATGCGAAGGGTGCACTTCCTCCCGTGGTCTCCCACGCTGCAGTCAGCACGGATTCGGTCACCCTCTGCCACTGCAGGGAATGTGGGTAACAGTGCTAATCTTCATAAGAGTTTTCAGTTTCTTAAAGTAAGTTTATGTGTTTAAATGGGCTTTTATTTCAAATATTTATTATTTCTAAGTCATGCTGCAGCATGTGAGTAGCTAACACTAGCTTTTAAATTTATTTTAGCTCTACTTTATTTCCTGTATGTGTACTGGTGTGTGGGTACACACGCATGTGAGTGCAGATGTGAGTGGAGGCTAGAGGTGTCGGGTCTCCCTGGCACTCGGGTGATAGGTGGCTTGCCACTCAACGTGGGTGCTGGGAATTTAGCTGGATTCCTCTAGAAGAGCAGAATGTGTTCACTGAGCCATCTCTCCAGACCCTGGAAACACCTGTTTTGTGATTATATAGATGTCTTCTAATAAGTTCAGTTACTTACATATTAATATGCATATATAGGGTGTGGATGTAAACATCTTAATCAAGTGTAGATGGCATTTCATACAATGGGTTTTAGCAAAATATCACCTGATAATTTTAATATAGATTGCATTTGCCCTTGCTTTATCCATTTAGTCTGTTATCTGCATGGTGAGAAACAAAGGAATAATCAAATAATACTTAAAAGAATAGTGAGTTGGGAATAACAGAATCAACCTGAATCAAATAATCAGAGGAAATTCAACCTGACAATGTTCTTTCGCGTTGAAATAATTGTAGTGTACATGATTGGTGACGTCATTGTTCACCCTCACTCTCCACAGTACTCAGTCAGACACTCATGCCACCCAGTACAGCATGTAAAGGAATGAAGGGGGAGTTCAGTGACTCACCAAACAAATGACTGATGGGTGTTGATACAGACTGGCCATTCCGTACCAGGGCCTTTTATTGCTTATACCTGCAGCATTCTGCAGAATATAAATTCAGGATTTTAAATTTCTTTTCCCCAATCACTTTTACTCACTTTAGAGATATACTTACCTGTGGGTAGAAGCAACTGCCTTCTAAGAAGGGGTAGGTTGGGAGTTGGTAGAAAGCTAAGGTCTTAGTTACTGACTGCCCCGACCTCCTATCCCTGGGCATTCATTCCCCTGAGCACCTTTGCAGAGGTGCCTGGAAGCTCTTAGACCGCCATGCTTTCTCTGATCCGACCTTCCCGTGTGTTGACTTTGCCTACAGTGCTCAGGTTTCAGTTATAAGTGATGGTCAGGATTCTCTTGACTGATGAGGTACAAGTGGATGACTTAGAATTGGATTTTTCTTGGAGAACAGTACATAAATATTGTTTAATGATGCTGGTATTTGTGAATAATAGCATTCTTCATTTTCAGCACAGACCAATGAGTAGGTAATGAATGGCCTTACAGTTTATTAAGTTCCTGTGACTTCTTTGAGGCTCCTTTCTGTCAGTGGATGGGACCAGGAGGTGGTTGGTGTCACCTGTGGTTCTTACTTCCTCTATTGTCGGTTTCTTGGTGTGCACTAATACTCCCTTTCTCCTTTGTCGTAGATGCTGTCCTTTTTTCAGGGAATGTTTACTTTCTACCATCAGGGGCATGAACTTTCCAAAGACTTCAATCACTACAAAATGGAACTACAGATCAACATCCAGAATGTAAGGAACCTTCTGCTCACTGTCTGCAAGGCCTTAAGACTAGGCCGGTACTGGGAAAGTGGGGGTGTGTTGCCACCTAGTGGTCAGCTCCTGGTGGAACAAACCTCTCTTCAGCTAAGGGAGGCTCAAGAAATTCTCCCCTTTGGAGGCTTGTCCTGACCTTTCTGTGGGCAGGTCTCACGGTAAACTTTGCTGTGTTAACTCTGAATTGTTTGTGTGAGAAACTGCAGTCCTAGCATCCCACCTAGGCTTGGATGTTAACGGTTGGTTACAGTTTTCCCTTCCAGACTGTGGAATAGCGTCCCTACACCTCAGGCATGTTCACCTCATGCTGGTGTTCACGACTGCCGTTTGCTTTCATCGCTGTCCTTTGTGTAATGTGTGCTTTCAGCCTGATCTGGGAAAATGAGATTTAGAAATTCTCACTAAAGTTCTTGGATGCCGAGAAGATGGCTCCGTGGGTAAAGCTCTTGCTGTGTAACCCCGAGAACCTGAGTTTGAATCCCCAGAACCCACGTAGAGCTGAACAGACCTGTAAATTTGTGTGTACAAGTGTGTTCTGGTCACCTCAGATTGTTGGTGTAGGTAGCAGAGTTAGTTTTCTGTGTGTGGGTACACATGCGGACCGCAGGCTGACATCTTACGCCCTCCTCAGTTGCTCTCCATTATATTTTGAGACAGGGTCTCTCCTTGAGTCTGGAGCTCACTGGTGGTTGGTCAGAGCTTCAGAGGTCCACTTACCTCACCTCCCTCCTGTCATACCACGATCCCTGCCCCTGCAGTGCTACAGACATGAGATAGACCTTTATGTGGGTGCTAGGGATTCAAGTTCCATCTTTATGTTTGCGCAGCAGGCACCTCACTGATGGAGCCTTGTCTCCAGCCCACTTTTAATGAAATGATTTATTTTTCAGAGTACCTTGCAGGCTGTAAAACAGGTTTTGTGAAAACAGCACCGGTTGATGAGATTAGATTATATAATGACCTTCACTCCCAACTGGGTATATAATTGTAGAATTAACCTTTTCTTTCTAGACTTCATCCGTCAACTTCAGGGCTGATCAGGTGAGAATCCCCAGTTAGGTCTGGTGTGTGCTTTGAGGGACTAATGTAAAATGAAAGCATAGGATCCCACTTAAAAACAGTGAAGACTTTCAAGCTGGTGGATCACCTGAGATGGTGGATCACCTAAGCTGGCGGATCACCTAAGCTGGTGGATCACTTAAGCTGGCGGATCACCTGAGCTGGCGGATCACCTGAGCTGGCAGATCACCTAAGCTGGCGGATCACCTAAGATGGTGGATTGTTAAGCTCAGTGTGATGGTTCTCCCTTGTCATCCCAGCACTTGGGAGGTGGAAGCAGGAGGGTCAGGAGTTCAGAGCCAACCTCAACTCTGTAGTGAGTCTGAGACCATCTTGACTCATATGAAATCCTGTCTTAGGCAGCACTCCCAACCCCATCACATAGTAGAACATTAAGCCTATCAGAAGATCCTGTAGCACAGGCCGTACGTGACTGTGTAGGCCACCTGCCCATGAAGCCATCTAGATGTATCTCAGGCTCTTGAGTGACAGAGGAACACATCAGTCCCCTGGGCTTTGACCAAACTATCCTCACATCCCTGGCTGTGGAGAGAAGTACTTTTATAACGTATCTGCCGGGACGAGGGAGACCAGTTAGCTGATGTATACCAAAATCAGTCCAGAAACATTCAGTGTGCAAGTGGGACTGAGTATATTGGGTCATGAGATAATGATGAGCAAAGCCCAAAGATAGGCTTAATCTACAAATGTCACACAGTGACCTTGAAATATGTTGATGAACTAAGAGCCTACACATTTGTCGACAACACTCATTCTTTATGATGGACAAATGGGCACATACCTTTCTGAAAGGGGAGATTTTTTCTATATATGTAGGAACCCAATGATGTTCATTCATCAGGGATTTGCCCTCAATCCTTAATCTTCAGCATATTCCTGATTCCAGCTGCCTCTGTAACTATCCTTCTCAGTTTTATTCTGGTTGTTCCTGAGGCTACGTGGGTGCTGCTCTTTCAGACCTCTTTCTTCTGCCTCATTTTCAGCACCAAGGGCACTTGTTCAGTGTCCTCCGGCCCCCTCCCTCCCCGGGGATAGAATCAGGGCACAAGCTAGCCAGGTGTTCAACCAGTCCTCTCAACTATCTTCTTGGCTGGTCTCGCCCTCTTGGATTGAGTCAGTACCTGGCTTTATCCTCCCAGCCGGTGCCGAAGAGTGCAGGCGTGGACTGTCTGCCCTGCCCTGCCCTGTCTGGCTTTCAGCCACTTTCCCCCTCTGAAGTCCGGCCCCTTCAAGTCACACACTGTCCATCCCTTCCCTCGCTGTACTTCCGAAGTGTGGCCACTTACATTTGTCTTTTTGGCCATTCATCTTATTCCCTGGTGATTTAATATAATAGCAGAGTACTGACTATGTAAAGCTACACGTTTCTGAAAGAAAGCCCTAGCTATGTTTTATTTTTTAATATGATCACTGAAATGATAAAACCGAATTTTAGGGTTAGGTATCTTTACATTTTAATAGTATAGTTAATTTTGTCAACTGTTTAGAATTTTATTATAGAAATAAAATAGTTTAAATTTAAGATGACTTTAATAATCAGGATGAGGTAAATTTTATTGAAAGTCGAAAGCAGCCTATTTCCTGACCACAAGCCATGCCTTTATATTGTAACAATGGCCTGACTCACTCTTTACCCATCTTCCGTAGTCTGGAGTACTAAACAGAAAGCAGGAGAGTAGCGGGATGGCTTTCAGGAAGTTGTTTTCTTCTCTTCTGAAGAGAGGAAACTATTAAAATTAAAGGATATATTAAATCACTAACTTTGCACTTTCGTGATCCTGTCCCCAGAAGACTGGGGTGAGAGAGACTGGGCTGGAAGTCCTGGCAGAAGGAACAGATTAAGGATGTCAAGATGAATAGGAAGAACCTCTAGATGGTAATAAGCATGACTAGGAAGTAGTTAAGAATGTGGGCAGATAGTTTCCCTTTGGTAGGAAATAATTATGGGTTTTGACTAGTATAACTATAAAATAAAAAAAATTATTTTCCCTCTGCTCCTGTTGTGCTAAGTGACTTACTCCACTGTGTGCAGAGGGTACAACTTTCGAGACACAGGGACGCACAGGAAGGGACCCTCTACTTGGAGGGCAATGCCATCAAGGGGCTTGAGAGTTAACCGAGCTCTAGGCCTGCTCTGGTCAGCTTCAGATTTAATGTGGGGCTAGAAAATGGGCCAGACTTGGTATATCTGGGGTCAGTAAATACAGGATTTGAGGGAGCATCCTGGCAAGGCTAGCTGCCCCCTCTGGACTTTAAAACTGATGGGGAACACGAGACTCTCACTAAGGGTAAGGGCTGAGATTTGGGCACTGCTGACAGACCTTGCCTCTGATGCTCCGTGGGTCCAGAGGTCCCCAAATGTGCTTTGCTCTGTGTTTTGTGTATTGAGACCTGATTGACTATTCCCTGGGATCTGCCAGCTCACCCTTTCTTTTGTATCCATCTCCATATGTATAGAATTCTTGAGAAGAGGTGAGGTATTAGTGAGGTCTGTCTGTCTGTCTGTCTGTCTGTCAGGGGACCCTACTTTGCTTTTTTTGGTAAGCTGAAACCCTCTTCATGCTGTTAATCACCCTCTGCCTTCTTTTGCTCCGTGAATGATGTCATGGGGCTGAGGCGGAAAAACATGACTAGAAAATGGTAGTCTGCTCCCTTGCCCCCACCTTCAAAGGCTCATTGGAAGATGTCTTAGTTGCTACGATAAGACACAGTGGCCAAGACAACTTACAGAAGAAGAATTTATTTGGGCTTATGGTCCCTGAAGGTCGAGTCCGCGATGGTGGAGCAGAGGTGGCGGGCACTGAGGGTTTACATCATGAACCAGAAGCACAAACAGAGTGCAAACTGGGAATGACAAAGGCCAGGGGACTGACTCCTGTGGCCTTCTCAGGGCGGGTCTGGAATGGGGCCCTGAGCTGGAGATCCCCAACAGAAAGGGAACATTTGTTTTGAGACAGGGTTTCTCTGTAGCCCTAGCTGTCCTAGAACTCACTCAACCTCCCCACCCCTGTTAAAGGACATACAAAGTTTTTTTTTCTATATTGGCTTTTAGTTTCTTGAAATAGTTTTCCTTTTTACAGCCTCCCCATGTCATAGGAGAAAGGTACCATTCTGCCATTTTCTATTTTTTCCACCCCATGTATGGGCTTTGGCAGCCATTTTCATGGTGTGGAGGAGAGAGGAGATATTTCAGTAATTTTCCGTCTGCGTCCCGTTGCAGTTTCACACCAGCAGTTTTGGGTTTTAATTCAGTTGTTTTTGACTCTGGCTGAAAGAAATGTCCGTAAACTGGGTTGTGAAGACTCGTCTGGACGGCCGTGGCGACTCTGTTGCTTCAGCTCACACGATGGGTCAGAGTGCTTGCTTGGCAGGTATTGGCAGCATGGGTTTCTGAAATGTGATTAGCCTCTATAGATACATGGACATTATTTGCTGGTGAGCTCTTCCTCCTCCTCCTCATCTTCCTCAGGGAAGAAATGTCCTTTTCTATTGTAGTTACCACAGTCTGGAAGAATGGGCACTGACTTTTTGTTAGCTTGCAAGGAATAATTCTTTTCAGATTCACAGTGCTCACATTGCTGCTGTAGTAGAAACAGCATGGGTCAGGTTGACTGTTGCCAACACCTTTTATTTTCCTTAAATCTAAGATGTCACACCAACAGGAATTTTATGGTGGAGAGACCTGCTCCTGCGTTCTACACTGAAGCAGCCAGATCTTTTTCATGGCTCGTCTTCTATATTGGCTATTTTACCATCCAATTTTGTTGTCTTTGAATATAAATCTCAATAAGGAGACACACTGGAAAGAATAGGATTTTTTTGAGTTCTGCTGATTTAATTTTAGTTACACAAAGCCATTAAAATATATGCACACAAAAAAAACATAAAACTTGGAATTTATCTCTATTTTTTCTGTTTCAGACACGGAATCGATTTGAGGGAACCAGGTCAGAAGTGGAAGAACTTATGAATAAAATCAGACAAAACCCCAAGGACCACAAGCGAGCAAGCCAGTTCACAGCAGAAGGCTACCTGTATGTCCAGGAGAAAAGTAAGTGTGCAAACACAGGCTGAGTGGCTGGTTAAAATCCACATTACAGTCTGTGCTCTGTGCCTTCAGGAGCTTCCCATGAGTGCAACCAACAGAGAGTGAAAAGAGCAGAACGGTAAAAACCGAACCAAGCCACTGCCTCTGTGGGGTATGCACACACAGACAGTGACTCACGTTTGAGACTCTTACTGTGTAACTGAAGTGGCCTTGAATTCCGTATAGCCCACGCTGGCCTCAACCAGCCTTGGAGTCCTGGTATGCGCCACTACACCTAGCTCCAGAGTTTTCTTTTTCTTTTCATTTCCTGACCAACACAATTTAGCATTTTTTTTGGTTTTTTTCGAGACAGGGTTTCTCTGTGTAGCTTTGCGCCTTTACCTGGGACTCACTTGGTAGCCCAGGCTGGCCTCGAACTCACAGAGATCCGCCTGCCTCTGCCTCCCGAGTGCTGGGATTAAAGGTGTGCATCACCACCTCCCGGCAGCAGTTTTTGTAGCATGTGCATTATTGTATTATGTAATGTTAGTAGTTGGAGAGGGTGTGTGCAGGCTCTGTGATACTGTGATTAAGACAGGAGAGGCCAAAGATTCCGGTGCCTGTGAATCATATCCCCACTGACACCTGGGAAAAGTCTATTTGAACCGTTTCAATACTGTGATGGTTGGGAATTACCCCAGTACTGTTTCTGTCCGCTCTGATCTTGAAGGCATATTAAAAAAACAAAAACAAAAACATACATTTATTTATTTTTTTTAATGGGTGGATGTGTGTGTCGAGTGTGTGAACTTCATGTGCTGGAGCCTAAAGAGGGTGTTGGGTCCCTGGATCTGGAGTTTTGGATAGTTGTAAACCAAACCCAGGTCTTCTGCAAGAGCAGCAAGTGCTCTTGACTGCTGAGCCGTCTCTCCGGGCCATTGGTGTACACATTTCTGCTTTAGAGTTAGCATGTTGCTCTCTGACCATGCTGCCATGCTGTCTCATGCTGTGCTCCAGGAGTTTGTTTCTAAGGGAGCCAAGGCTGAAAGCACAACAGCCAGGAGCGACCTTGTCACCAGCACCTTTCTCCTATTTCCTCTGCTCACTCCTTATCAGTTCCGGCCAGTGCTGTGACTGTTTCTCTGCCATTGTCTTCCTGTGTCCACATCGCCACATCCTCTCCCACCTCCTCATAACTGTGCCACTCATATAAGTCAGCGGAGGCATCTTGTTCCTTCGGATCATTCTGAGATAGGTTGTTTAATTATTAAAGTTATTAGGAAAGGGGTTAGAGAGATGGCTCAGCAGTTAAGAGCACTTCTTGCTCTTTCTGAGGACCAGGGTGCAGTGCCTAGCACCCATACTTTGTGGCTCACAACTGTTCGAGGGAAATCTAATGTCTATGGCTTTTTTACTCACATACACCCACACACATAATTAAAAATAAAAATCTTAAAAGATATTAGGAAGACTGTAGATGGATATAGAAGATATTGCTACATAGTCGTGTTTTCCTAATATTCGTATTAGTGTTGTGTGGCTTATAACAAAGCACTTGAGGGCTGATAGTTTATAAAGAGGTGGTTTATTTGGCTCCTGATTTTGGTGGTTGGGAAGGGTCCCATGGCTGCATCACAATGGGACAAAGTGAAAAGGCAAATTGCTACAGGTATGAGGGATGCTTCACTTTAAAATAGCCTGTCGTGGCCTGGGGGTGTTGTGGGGGGTGGTGGCTTAGTTTGTCAGGTGCCTGCACTACAAGCCGGAGGATCTGAGTCAAGATCCCCAGCACCCATCTGAAAAAGCCAGGTGTGGCCACCAGTGTCTAACCCTAGTGCTGTGCAGGGGTAGAGACGAGTGGGTCCTTGGAGCTCACTGGCCAGCCAGCGCTGGTTTAATGAGAGACCTTGTCTTCCAAAGAAGGTGGAGAGTGGTAGTGGGAGGTACCTGATGGCTTCCCCTGGCCTCATGCATCTATGAACATGGACATGCGCACACACGCACTATTGCCTTGATAACTAACCACTGAGAGCTCTGTTAGTCCCTTGTGGGGGTGGTGTCCCGTCGTCCAGTCAGTCTCAATATAGTTAGGACTGAGGGTTCAGCATGTGACTAGTCACTGCACAGCTGCTTTGTTCAGATACAGCCTAGAGGAGTTTCTAGCTGGGAAATAGGAAACAAAATCTCATTCACAGTTGAATTCTTCAACTGGTCAGATGCACTGAACGTTTTACTTGTTCTCACCCTTAGCTTTGCTCAGGGTGCTCCACAGTTTTCTTCATTTGGTTAAGTGTGTCAACTTTCTGATGTGCACACTGGCCAGCTGGAATGGAGGCTTGAGGGAGCGGCAGTGCTGTCTACATATGGCTGCTGTGTTGCCTCCGTTTAGTCTGGAACGCCTGAGTAACTCTTGGGTTTTCTAGCACATGAAAAGCGTGCCGTTTCTTAGGATTTAGTTATTGAGTGTGAGTGTGGATGGTCCATGCAGTGGGGCATTTGTGGAGGAGTTGGCCCTCTTTTTCCGCTGTGGGATTCTGGGATTGAGCTTAGGTCGGCGGGTTTGGGCTGTTAGTACTTCACCCCCCCCCCCCCCCCCAGTGACTTTAACTCACAGTTATCCACTGAACATGTCTTCAAGTCAGGTCTCGAGTGTTCTAAGGGGCTCCCTGCCTCTGACGGCCCCTCCTTTCTGTTGGCTCCTGCATTTTATGATTTGCCTGGCCGAGCTGTGCAGTAATGTGCTCCTACTGTGCATGTCTGCCTCCTCATGAGGAAAACCACAAAGATTTGTGCTTTATTTTAGGGCCGGCTCCATTCGGGTCCAGTTGGGTCAAACACTATTGCATGTATCGGAAAACAGCCAAGAAATTCAACATGATCCCATTTGAGCACAGATCTGGGGGGAAGCTGGTAAGTCCTTGACATTAGTTTTGTATTTTTGTGAGAGATCCTTGTTGGGTCTGTCATTTCAGTCGTTTCATATTGACTATTGAGAAATCTGGTTTTAGGATTAAAATTTTTGTTTTGTTTCTAAATCATACTCCTGGGTCTTTACAGTTAGATTTTAAAACAGAAATCATTGTTTTAGAAGGGGAAGGTAATTCCTGCACTAAGCTGTCGTGACGCATTGATCACCCATATTTATGTAGGAGATCCAGCTTGTTCACATATTGTATATTCACGGTCTTCAGAAACTGGAAGGGGAGGTGATCGTTCAGTTAGGCACATAGTTTTCACGTGGTTGTTCCCGGTTTAACTAGCTGCTCATCCCAAAGAGATGAATAACAGAGCCAAGTCTGATAGTAAGACCTTGGGAACCGGCTGTGCGAGGAAGGTGACCTGCCTGGCCAGTGAGCAGTTGCAGGAGACGGCTCATAGCGAGCATCGGTCCCTGAGCCTGACGCTCTTCCCACTAGCAGTGGGCATAACTGGCCACACAGTCTAAGCAAGCAGGGCAGTTTGTGGCTTGCTGGGTGGCTATGACGTTTTGCTTAGGTGAATTCAGAATTAATCTAAACTGACTTCTATCTACATACCCTTTGCTTCTTCCAGAGACAGACAGACAGACAGGCAGGCAGGCAAACAGACAAACAAACATTGAAGCAGGCAGTAAGAAGGAGCCTTCTGTAATGATGAGAATGGAAAGCAGCCACCGAGAAGAGGCTGAAGCAAGCTGCCTGTCACTTGTAGAAGGCAGGGGTTGAAGCATTCGCTTTGAGCCTGAGTTTGCAGGTTCTCAGGTGTTCCTGCCTAGTGACTGCTTTCTATTCTAGGCTCCAAATGATGACCCAGTGTGTTATAGAATATAGCTGTGATGTTTTGAATACACACCGTGGGTCTTTTTTTTTTTCTTTTCTCGAGACAGGGTTTCTCTGTGTAGCTTTGCGCCTTTCCTGGAACTCACTTGGTAGCCCAGGCCGGCCCCGAACTCACAGAGATCCGCTTGGCTCTGCCTCCCGAGTGCTGGGATTAAAGGCGCACGTCACCACCGCCCGGCTGGACTCAGACTTCTTAGCGTTGCTCTTTGCCGAGCCTCTGTGTTGCCTCTGTCTCTGCCCCAGTTCTGATGCTCTTAGGAGGCCGGTGGCAAGAGACCCTGAAGTGCCGTTGTAGCAGAAGGGAAAACATGTGAGGAAACATAGGGTGGCTCCCTCAGGAAGCAGGAGTACCTCCGTGTTGGTGGATAAACACGTATGATCTCAGCCCTTGGTGTGCTTCCAGGTCAGTCCTTATGTAACTGCAGTGTTTACAGGCTAGTAGTGGTCACACTGATACTGACACAGGGGTAATATAGTGTGATATTAAAGCAAATTTTGACTCTACAGAAGCGTGTGTCGACAGGCAGGCCATCATTGAGTGCCTGGACACTGCTGGTAATCCGTCCTGCAGTTAGCGTTTGTGAAGGCTGCTTAACAGTAGGTACTGTCATCAGGAAGAGCCAGAGGGCAGGACCAAGCAGCCGCTGAGCTGAAGGGGTTAGCCTGGGCCCTGCAGGGCAGCACCAGTGGATCCGCTGCACAGTTTTGAGTATTGTGCTTGTTTGCAGGGGGATGGAGAGGTGTTCTTTTTGAAGGAATGCACCAGAAGGTATACCGACTCCATTGACAGAAGGTTTTGCTTTGACATTGAAGCTGCCGACAGGTAAGGTTATTGGAAGTAATTAGACATGATATTAAAACTCATTTGATTTTTTTAAACGAGTTGTAGGAGTGATTTCTGTGAACTAGAAAAAAATGTCATCTTTTTGTGTTTCCAGGTTGTCTTCATTATAAACTGTTGTTGGTCACTGTGTAGTGGTGGGGTCATAGTTCTTTATCTTGGCCAGAGACTGGAATCATTCTAACTGGTCCTGTCAACTAACAAGACATGTTGAGCATTTCCTTGTTGATGCGCTTTTGATTGACAGTGGGAAGAGAAGAATGGGAGAGGGTGAGTGGTGTGTGGTCGAGTTAAAGTGTGTGTTATAGTAGTGTGGAGACCGCATTCCTTCCTGTGCGTGTGTGCGTTGAGTGTGTTCTCGGTGTGTGGTAGAGGTCTAGACAAACCCTTTCTCTGTCGTCAAAGGCTTTTCTTACTAAATAACTTTCAGGCATTCAGTTTTACAAGAGTCTTTGGCAGGAAGGCAGAAAGAAGAGATGGTGCCTGGTGCTGATGTTCGTGTCCTCTGGGAGCATGGCGACTCCATGCCACCCCTGGTGTGGTTGCGGTAGCTTGTAGATAAGGCTGTTTGATGTATGTGTAATACAAGTTTTCCAAAGGAGAGGACTAAGAACAAAACTGTTTCAGGTCACCCTAATTGTTGCTGCCTTCTTCATATGATCTAGCTGATGCTGTGGAGCTGCTACAGAGGGAAAGGCCTGTGAGTGAGTTCACTCAAGACTAGTGGCATGAAAATGTGCCCTTGAGCACCCTGACAAATCTGTCAGTTCTGTGACGAGGACATAGAAGGAGAGTTTTGTGTGTTCTCAAGAAGAGCATATGCCCACAGCTACCCTCTACCCAGTCCTTCCTGGTTCCGGGGTATTTTCCGTCATGTAATCCCACCACACCCTCCTAGATGAGAAAGTGAAGCTCCAGTGCTTGAGTGAGGCCCTGGAGGTCTTGTAGATTCTAAGTGGAAGAGCTGAGATCTGAGCTTGTACTTTTAACCTAGAAAGGCCAGTCTAATGACTGTGAGGTCAGGCTGCTTCTGAAATAATCGGCATAGATGAATCAGAAGTCTAGTTTGCTAGATGGTGCATTAGATGGAGTAGCCCACTGCTTTGAGAGCAGGGTCTCTAGTACTTCCATGAGTGTTTCAATGCAGTTTTCATTATCCTTGCTGAAGCTCCTGTTTTTGGTGACATTGATGATGCTGAATGAGCTTTGTTGGCCATGTTCTTTATGTGATTGTAAATTATAACCTTTTTCTGCTACTCAAAAAGATAGCTGAGGGATTACTACTAAGTCACCTTTATACATAAAGAGTAATGTGGTGATATTTTATTTGTGCAATCCAATAAAGTTTATATGAGGATCAGAGGAAAAAGCCAGCCACTATATTAAACATAGAAGTCAGGCAATGGCAGCTCACGCCTTTAATCCTATCACTTGGGAGGCAGGGATCTGTCTGGATCTCTGTGAGTTCAAGGCCACACTGGGAACAGAGCCAGGTGTGGTGGCACACACCCTTTAATCCCATCACTAACCATAGAGGTCTGTACAGACAGACAGGAAGCGACAGGGCTGGGCTGGAAGAGGAAGTGATGTAGTTGGACAGACAGAACAAATGTAGCAGAAAGACACATAGACGTGGATATACAGGAAGTAGCTCTCTTTGGAGACTGAGGTGTCTGTGAGGTGAGGCTAGCTTTTTGCTTTTCCTATTCCTCTGATCTCTCAGGTTTTCACCCCTATATCTGGCTCTGGGTTTTTATTTAATAAGACTGTCTAGCAAGTCGAATACAGAGTAACTTTTTGAGATAAGATCTTGTGAGGTGGAGTAGGCTAGCCCACAATCCCTCTTTCTCAGTCTCTCCAGGGCTGGGATAACAGACGTATACCCCATCTCTGGCTAGGATAATAACTGGAACTAAGCTTACAGGAAACCTCTTCTAGTGGTTTTAAATTTCTTTATAAGATCCCCTTTTGAAATAAAATTGACATTTACACGTATGTAAATCAGCTTCAAAGAGAGTTTTCTTATTGAAGAGATGCCCCATTCTTCGAGCTGCTATTCTTGCCGGTGTCCACATCAGTCCGTAATGTCTGTTACAACCAGAACTCCTGTCTGCCTGCCCTCCTTCTTTCCTCCCTTCCTAAATAGAATCTCAGGTAACCCAGTCTGGTGTTTAGCTCCCCCTTTCCCCTGCCTCTTCTTCCTAAGGGGTGTGTGCTACTGTGCCGGGCTGTGACCCATTCTTTACTGACGCCAGCCATTGCTCCTATCCTTTCTAACTCTGGTTGTTAGTGGGATTGTGGTCCCTTCCTGCGTTAGTCAGGGTTCTCTAGGGTAACAGAAGTTATAGAATGAATCTCTCTCTATATTGGGGACTTACAGGATGCAGTCCTAGCTTATCCAACAGTGTTTTCTGTGAACAGAAAATGTGGTGATACTTTATTTGTGCTGAAATGTGATATTTTATTTGTATGTTAATAAATAAAGTTTACCTGGACATCAGAGGTCAATGGGAGCCATAAGCAGATTCAGGTGGTGGTAGCCCACGCCCTTAATCCGATCACATGGCAGGCAGAGTCTCTGTGTGGTCAAAGACACAGGCAAGCATGGTGACATGAGCCTTTAATCCCAGTACCAACCATAGAGACCTGGAGGTCTGTATAGACAGGCAGTGACGAGGAAATCATGTGGCTGGGCTTAGAGCCAATGAGAAGGCACAACAGGAAAGCAATAAAAGCGGAGGTCAGACAGGAAGAAACTCTCTCCGTGGAAGCTACTGTGTGGTGGTAAGCTAAGGTAGTCATGGCTATTGCTCTGATCTCTTAGTTGCTCAGTCCACAAGGCTGGATGTCTCAGCTGGTCTTCAGTATATGCTGGGATCCCAAAGAAGTAGGCTCCAGTGTCAGTGAAGGAATGGAGGTGCTGGCAAGGTGAGGGCGAGCCAAGAGCAAGAGCTTCCTTCTTCTGTGTCCTTGTGCAGACTTCCGGCATCTGGTGTGGCCCAGATTGAGGGTGTGGCCTTCCCACCTCAAGATCTGGATCAAAGATGTCTGTCTTCCTGCCTCAAAGGTCTGGACTAGAAGTGAATTCACCCACTCCAAACCAAGCAGAAAAGGTCTCACAGGTGTGCCCTCCATTCCTGGATTGTAGTTCATTTCAGATGTGGTCAAGTTGACTACCAGAGATAGTCTTCAGACTGCCTTGCAATGTCTGTTGCATACTTCCCTGCCCCCTTTAATGTTTATTTAAAATAAATGGGGGCATTGGATCCTCGGGAACTGGAGTTACAGATGGTTGTGAGCTGCCATGTGGATGCTAGGAAAGTGCTTTCAACTATGAGCCATCTTTATAGCCTCTATTTATTTTTATGTTTTTTTTTTTGGTTTTTCGAGACAGGGTTTCTCTGTGTAGCTTTGTGCCTTTCCTGGAGCTCACTTGGTAGCCCAGGCTGGCCTCGAACTCACAGAGATCCGCCTGGCTCTGCCTCCCGAGTGCTGGGATTAAAGGCGTGTGCCACCAACGCCCGGCTTTTATGTTTTGTGTTTGGATGTATGTGTGCACCACATGCATGCTGTGCTGGAAGGGGTCAGAAGAGGGCGTCAGATCCCCTGGAACTGGCATTAAAGATGGTTGTTAGCTGCCATGTGGGTATTGGGAACCAAAACCAGGTCCTCTGCAATAGCAGCCAGTGCTTTTAACTGCTAAGCCATCCTTCCAGCCCCACCTATGTTTTTTTTTATTAAATGTGGTAGAGATTTTTTAAGACTGTGTATAAAGAGAATTTATACACTATCTGTAGTCATTGGTACTACCATTCCTTGCCTCCACCACCCACTTGCCTTTAAATTTCCTAACAGAAATTTTCAGTTTTGTAACCAGTCTTCATTCAGACTGATACTGCCTCCATATTATTTCATGTCTTTAAAAAAACGTTGTTACCATGCTATCAGTGAGCCTTTTCCTTCCATCTACTGCCCATTTCTTTTGTTCCATAAGCAGCAACATTCTTCAGGAAGCTATCGTGTTGATGTCTCAGATGACTCTCCTGTCCTGTCAGGCTGCGGGACAGGCTTTTGGGGCCTCCTCCCCTGCAGGTTCGTCCTGGAGGTCTTCTGTGCGGTGTTGTCTGCTCAGGCCCTCTCCCCCATGGCGCAGTTGGCTCGGTTGCTTCAGGGACACTGTGCTTCTGACTCCTCCTGCCGCTGCCCTTTTTGTTTTTTACCTGGTTCTCCAGCTCTTTCCCCAGATCCTGTGGCACTGGAGTTTTCTGGGTTAATCTTTGAACTCCTTTCTTCCTATAGCATTCCCTTACGACCTAGTCTAGCTCATAGTTTTAGTGCCATAGATATATTGGTGATGGCTGGATGTGTTTCCCCTCCTAAACTTCAGGGTCTTCTCTCTGGCCACCTTTCTGTATTCCTGCTGGGATGGCTCAGAGGCATTCACAGTTGGAGGTCATATGTTGCTGTTTCCTTTACAGTTTTTCCAAGGATCTTTTAAATGATCATTGTTTTTGGGGGCTGCTGCTGGTGTTGCAGCCCAGGGTTTTATATACAGTGGGAAGTACCAAGCCACTACGTCATTCGCTTCATTCCCTGCTTTTTTGTTTTGAGGGGAAAGTATACTTTGTTGATGGGATTCAACATCTTATATATGCATATGAATTCAGTCTTAAAAGTGTTATTTGCTTAAGTCTTACCTTTCTCCAATTCTCTGGTTAATTTGGAAAATTACTTGTAATCATAATATATTTTCTTTATGATTTCCTTAGGTTTTCAGAATGAATCTAATTTTTATTTTTGGATTAGAGTCTTTATTGCTTTTGGGTTATTTCTTCATTTCTCATTATAGAAATATCTGTTTGTATTTGTTTTTACCAGTAGTGGTTTAGGGTGCAAGATCCTCTCACCCCAAACCGTGTTGGTCATTTGTGGAGCAAACACTAGTGGGCTGGGGCTGGAGAGATGGCTCAGTAGTTTGTCAGAGGATTGGAGTTTGATT
Organism: Peromyscus attwateri; assembly: GCA_902168425.1. Taxonomy (NCBI): domain Eukaryota; kingdom Metazoa; phylum Chordata; class Mammalia; order Rodentia; family Cricetidae; genus Peromyscus; species Peromyscus attwateri. The sequence goes on along the minus strand of CABHPP010129128.1, from coordinate 5,068 downwards.
CCCAGCACCCAAATAAGGCAGTTTACAACTGTCTGTAACTTCTGTTCTAGGGGATCTGGCGCCCTCTTCTGGCCTCTACAAAACACATAATTAAAAAAAATCTTAGGAAAAAAACTAGTGGGCTGGATATGAGGGGCGAATGTATGTTGAAATCTCTGTAATTTTGAAGCCCTAAGGTAGTACTTACAAGTTCAAATGTGACGGACCCTGCTTTTGTTTATTCTCCTGATTTCTGTCCCAGAAGACTGCTAGGAGTTACAGGTAACTTGTTCTCCCTCTGTTAGACTATGCATTCCATGAGAGTGGGGTCCGGTTTCACTTAGCAGTTCCAGATGGAGTGCTGGGTGTGGTGGACGTCCCCGCCTTTGTACTGTACATTGAATTGCTGCTCAGAGGAGACAGGACTGGGCTCAGATTCAGTCAGCAGCAGCTCCCTTCTGCACTGCAGTGCTGCAGCCCGAGCCCAGGCTTGCATTCTGCTTAGAGAAAAAATAAATTTAGCCCATTTTGCAGTGTGTGGGCATTGTAAATAGGATTCTGCACAGTTCCTGTTGGAATCTTTTGAATAGCAATTTCATAGCTGATTGCATACCTTTAATCTAAATTTTGCCTTCTTTCCAAGTATCTGTTTTGTATTTTTGAATGTTAGAAGAAGTGTCATTGTGGTGAGACTCCTGAGCCTGGGCAGATATTTGCTCTTCTTGCACAGGAGTCAAGAGCTTCTCTACAGTTGTGGTCTTTAGTTCAGATCAGGTTTGGTTAGATTGGTTAATTTTGAAAAGAGTCAGCAAGGCTCTAAATAGTGTTAGTTTATCTTTTTCTTGTTGGGGAATCCACAGGCAGCCAGGTCAGGGTTGATGCTAACATTTTGTGTCGGATCCTGCTTTTTTGGGCCTGGCTTAGTTTCTCAGGTGTACCAGGCTCACGGTGCCTGCTCCCATTTTTCTGATAGTTACAAACATTTCCAGAGGTTGCTCACACTGGCGCATCGGTGTTCACAGTTACAGCTGGTCTCATAGGGCACATTCACATTTTGAGGTTGAATCCATGTGTTGATGCTTGGGTGGCTCGCTACTGAGAACTAAGGGGGCAGGGAGCAGCAGGGAGCTAGGTGGAGATCAATAGGCCATTCTTACTGTTTCCTTTTCTAGGCAGATATATACACTGTCTCGCCCTCCCCCCAATTCACAAAAAGGCAGCTTTGAATATTTTCTTTGATAGAGAGAAACATTTAATAGCATGTGCTAAAAGACCATTAAATATACCAAAAGAAGTAGAAAGCTGAATGGATTTTTGTAGAATTCTTAGAACTAATAATTAAAAGATATAACATTTGAAAGTGGGTAAAAGTTGTTTTTCTAGGAAAATACACATGTGCCATGTGCATATATAAGCACACAAAAAGATCTTGAACATGATTAGTTACTCAGAAAATGCAAGTCAAAAGCACACTGAGGTAACACTTGATGTCCACTAGGACAGCTGTATTAATGAGGTATATAGCAAGTGTTGCCAAAGGTGTGGAACCATGGGAGCCTCATACGTTAAGATTATGGGATTATGAATTGTGTAGCTGCTTTGGGAAACAGTTTGGTAGCTCTTCCAAACGTAAAGCATTACATTGCCATCTGACTCAGAAATTTTACATTTGTATGTATATATGTACATGTAGTTTGTAGGTGTATATACATATATTTGAATGTAGTAAAACATATGTCTGTGCAAAACATTTAAATGATTATTCATGGAAGCATATTCATGGATTATAGGATCATCAAAATAGGAATTGAATGTTTCTATGTTGGTGAGTGGGCAAATAAACATGGTGCATTCCTACAGTGAACAGTGGTATCCAACTAGAAGGAAGAGTATGCTGGAATGTTTGGAACAAGCCTTGAAGGCGCTCGAGTAAAAGAAGTCAGTCATAAACTAACACGTATCATATAATCCCACGTGTGCACATGTCCGGAGCAGAGACGTCTGTTTGGATAAAGAACAGAGGAGGGGACCGCCTAGGTCTGGGGGCTGCACAGAAATGGAGTGATGCCCGCTGGGGACAGACCTGTTCCTCATGCATGATTAACATGTTTTAACATTGACTTTGGTGATGTTTACACAAGCCTGAGATACTCACTCACAGTGAGTGAGGTTTACGCTGTGAATTATGTCACAGAAAAGCTTCAAAACACAAACAAGGAGCACAGCTGTGAGTAAAGGAAGGTTTTAAAGTGACTCCAAACATGGCCTTCCTTATGCCAGCCGCATTCAAATACCACGGACTGTGAATAGTGAGGCCACTTTTGGTTGTGGAAATAGACTTTAATATAGTTGTTTGGTTCAGCACAGGCCGAAGTCTATCAGGAGCTGTAACTTTATTCTGTGGAAGACACTTACCCCCCAACCCCTGCCTCAGCGCTTTGATTCCGTAGCTTGTTGGCATGTCTACCATGTGCTGTGGTGTGCTGGGGCCCTCCCCGTCCCCTCACATCAGCCTGATAAGTAATTGCTCTTCTGACCTTTCTCTGGCACATCACATTCAGGATGTGCTTCGGGACGCTTCTGCTTTACTAACCCATTGCTGTAGACTTTGGTACTTGTTGTGGTTTTACTGAGTCCTCGTGCGACACCCCTGAAAGTAGGGTGAGATGCTTCTTATCTTTGTGATTTACCTGGTTAGTTCCTCCGATCAGTGTGGTGGTTTCCTGCGACTCCGAAGCATTAGATGGTGTGGAATGCTTGTTCACCAGCGACTTGAGTCTTTCTGTGTGTGGTGCAGCTCTGTCTTCAGATCGAGAGTTAGAGTGTGTTACTTCTAGTTCATACGATTGGCTTGAAGAGTAGTGAGAATGCTTGTGTTACACGTCCCGTGGAGCAGTAGCTGTTAGCATCATCTCACCCAGGCTCATGCACAGCCATAGTTGATTCTGAGGGTGGTGACGAGCCAAGAGTAAAAGAATAAATCGATGAAAGGCCAGACTTTTAGCAAATGTGCAGGGTAGGAGGGCTTCTAAAACTTTGCATGGGAATGGAGACACTTTAGTGGCTTAGGCTAGCGGACCAGTCTTACTAGAGGAATTTTTTTTTTTTTGTCTTTTGAGACAGGATTTCTCTATGTAGCCCTGCCTGTCCTGGAACTCTGTAGACCTCTGTAGACCAGGCTGGCCTTGAATCAGAGAGCTACCTGCCTCTGTCTCCTGAGTGCTGGGACTAAAGACATATGGGGCCACACCTAACTCCATTTTTTCTTTCTTTTTGTTCTTGTTGAAGTGAGGTTTGCATTCACAGCTTTGCAAATGCTATACAAGTGCTTTGCCATTGAGCCTCTTTTCTACAACCCTGATGTTCCCCCGACCTTTTCTGAGACAGGACCTTGCTGAGTTGCCCGGGTTGGCCTCAAACTGCCCTTCCTATCTCAGACTCCGTACTCGTGGAGTTACAGGTGGATACTGTTGCATCCTGCTGAGAAATGATGTCTAAATACATTCTTTCTTTTCTTTCTGTGCTGGAGACTAGCTTTGGGCATGCTATACATATGGTCTATCAGTGAGTGGCACTCAAGTCCTAAACTGACTTTTGCAGAGTAGGTGACAGTTGGAAACTCAGAAATAGAAGTCCAAGGCAAAATGAGTCCTGGGAGGTGCTGAGCTAAGCCGTGCACGTCAGCAGTTCTCAACTGTGCACAGTGTTGTACATTTGGCAGCGTCTAGAGATACTTTCAGACTGATCTAGTTTGTGTTTGAGGGTGAGGTAGGGTTGGGAGGAGGGTTGGGGGTCAGTGGACGGTGGGGGAGAAGGCAGACCATTGCCGCAGACATCTCGTGGGCAGAGGCTTGACGTGTGTGAACCGCATCCAGATGTACACTGCCATCTGTTCAATACACAGTGGCATTACAGTTGAGAAGTTGCTGTGTTTGATGAGACAGATGCCAACAAATGTTTGCAGGATTATATTGTTTCATGTCAATATATGTATGCAGTATATATTTCATTAACAGTGCAGCTTCATTTTAATTTGGCTACAGTACAAATAATGACTTAAAGGCAAATGGCAAGTCTTACAAAACTTTTAAGTTCCTGTTTAGAAAGACTAAGAAAGCTAGTAATTTTTTTTTTTAAATTCTTTGTAGAAGGTAGAGCATGGGCCAGGTAGAATTAGAAACATTTCTGTGCTTTTCAGGGTCTACAGTTTTCTACTGAAAGTGATGTTATTGATGGTGGTGCATCGATAGCCATATTTTTGATTCTGGTACTTAAAAAGGAAATCTGAGTTGACATTAGTATGGGGTTAGTCTTGAAATGTGTGCTGAAGGGCAGAATCATAGGGGTTGAAGAAATGATTGGCTTTGTGAAGAAAACATTTAGCACCGGGTTTTATGGGGACAAGCTTTCATTTTCCGTTTGTGAGGTAAACACCCACAGTGGGAGGGGTTTACATGCTGTGGCTATGACTCCTTTATCAAATATAAAAAAATCACCGGTAGAATTTTCTACTCTATGAGATCTTTGTGTACACCAAGTTCAAAAGGAGCTTTCTATTTTAACAAGTGGAAACCTCTGTAATTTATGTACAACTTGCAAAGATTTGGCAGTGCTATGAATGATAAGAGTCATATTTATTTTCTCATACAGATAACTAGTATTTCTAGCACCAATGTTGGTGTAGACTTCAATCAGATTTAACTCTCTTGATTCTGTTTTCAGTAATGCTTTGGCTAGGTGTGGGTCAGTAGTGAGGGACAGGGACACAGATCTATGCTGTCACCCTTAGCAGTCTGAGGAGCTCCCCAAGTCTCTCAGGGACCTCAGCTCAGCCAAGCCAAGGATTCATGGTTTTGATACAGAAAGGAATCTCAGGACCATCCAACATGAAGCGGAATCATTCTATTAAAAATAGAAATGTGCACAAGGAAGAAAAACACACCCAAGAACATGGGCGTAGGCTTCTGAAAGAAGAGTCTCAGTTTATTGAAAGAAATTTTATGGGGCTGAAGAGATGGCTCAGTGGTTTAGAGTATTTGCTACTCTTGCAGAAGACTGGGTTCAGTTCCCAGCACCTACATATCACAAC
>CABHPP010129127.1:12767-32274 GCA_902168425.1 Peromyscus attwateri | reverse complement strand
AGTTCACGCTGGCTGCTGCCCACACTGAACCTGCCAGACAAGACCTAACCTACAGATGGAATGAATCATTTCAAGTAGGCCAACTGGTGAGCCCTGTCCAAGAGCTCAAAATCCACCACCAGCCTGGGAAACACCAGAGATTCTAGACTCTGGGTTCTTAAGCTTCTGAGCACATTGGAGTCATCTGGGGATTTTCTAGAAATATAGTTTCCTGAACTTTCTCTCCAGAGAGTGCTAATTTTATTGGTCTGGGATGTAGCCCAGGAACAAGGATTTTTAGAAATCTCTCAGGTGATTTCAACATGTTTCAGGATTTAGAATTCCATCAATTCCCAACAATTCCATCCCTCTACAGGGCTAATATTTTGGGACCAAAAGATAAATGCTGCCCCCACGTTTTGCTTAAAAGGCAGTATCTACTGTGTGAACAAGTCAACAACTCAGTAATTTTTTCCAAGGATGAGGCAGTCTCTGATTTCTGTTCATCTTACAGATTCTCAAGCCCTCAAATGAAAGAATTGTCTCTCTGATGACGGGCACAAAGTCAGAAGACAAGAAGACAGCCCTTGTGTCTTGGGGTGCCCGAACATCCACACAGGATGGGGAGCTCTTATGTATTAGTAAATCTAGGTATTAGCCTGTCAGGTGTCTCTCAGAGTTTGCCCATCTCAGGATGTCTGACATGGAATGAATCACTCTGGCTGAACCCGGCTGGCCGGCATTGACTGAGCTGTTTTAGTATGCCTAGCTTGTCCAGGGTACTGCTGAAAAGCTGCTCTGTCTCCTGTCCTAAGCCATGCCAAAGGCTGTAGCCACTCTAAACTCTTGAAGTTACGGCAGGGTGGGGGCATGACAAGCAAGTGAAGAGGCTGTGTGCTAGTGAGGAGCACAGATGCCCCTCCCCGGCCTGATTCTCTAACATCTCTATTAAAATACCCTTAGCCGGGCGGTGGTGGCACAGGCCTTTAATCCCAGCACTGGGAGGCAGAGCCAGGCGGATCTCTGTGAGTTCAAGGCCAGCCTGGTCTACAGAGAGAGATCCAGGACAGTCATCAAAACTACACAGAGAAACCCTGTCTCGAAAAAACAAAACAAATCCTGAATGGGCCGGGAGTGATGGCATGTACCTGCAATCCCAGCACTCAGGAGGCAGAGGCAGGAGGATCAGGGCAAATTCAAGGCCAGCCTGGTCTATGTAATGAGCTGTCAAAACTGTATCTCAAAACCTAATAAAGTAAAAACACCTTCAACAACCCCAGCACAGAGCAGATTTACCCTAAGTCAAACTGGGCTGTGTTTTATCTTCAAGGCAGCACCACCTCACTGGCCAGTTCTGCATTGTAATCAATGACAAACAGGAAGTCCTCGGTTTGTTACTCCACTCTAAGGAGGTCAGCTCCCAGTGGGGCCTGTCGCCTCTAATCCCCAGCTGGGTCCTGGACAGATCAAGAAATCTCCAGTGAAGTTGCCAGAGTGACAGAAGGCGGGCAGAGGAGAGTGTGTCCGCTCTCAGCGCTTGCTTCGTCCTGACTTGAACCACACACACCTCAGGTCTGCTCAGCATTTCACTCCCCTCTTTTCAAACGTGTCCTCGTGTTCTCCTGGCCCACGCCTTGCATCATCGGGCTCCCGTCTTCCTGCCTGCAGTCTCTTTCCCTGGCAAGGCTTCCCTAACCACTGCTGCCTGAGTGATGATGGCGGTGATCATGCTCCTTCATCACCACCGCCACGTACTGTCCTCAGCATGTAGACGCCCACTCCCCTCCACAGCAAGTGTATGAAGAAAGTTTCCATCATCGCACCCACCTACAGCTGGAGAAAGTGACAGCCAGAGTACGGCTAAGCTTCTTGAAAGCCATGCCTCCTGGAGTTTATCTACTTCCTGCTTCCACACACCTCCAGGTAGCTAGCAGTACTGGCTTCCTGTCTTCCCTGGATGGAAGCTCCTTTCCGACCAGGGCTATATGACTTCATTCCTTCTGTGCCCATCAGCACTGGGCACGAAGAAGATAAGGAACACTTGCTCAAGAACCTTTGCTGGTCCCTCCCTGGCTGCAGGGGGCAAGGGTCTCCGCTTCACTAAGGAGCTGTGGTGGTCTGGGACTTAAATGTAGTCTGCATTCTGTGAGTGAAGGAATCATGCCTGTCTTGTCCATCGTGGAATCCCAGAGCCTTGGTCCTGCTCAGCACATAGTAGGGCTCAGTAAGTACCTGGGAGATGGACAGTATGTATTTGGCTTTGGACTCCCACTCCCAATTTTGTGACCATGAGAGAATCGGAGAACCTCCAAATCTTGGTTTCTTCTATAAATTTGGGATCAAAACCCTTTATCACTCAGGATTGACATAAAAGTCAAATTAAGTGAGACAATGGGTTCAAAGGTGTTTTAGAAATCACCAAACCCAACCAGGGGCTATATTGTCATTTTCACTCCAGGAAAAACAAGCCTTTCCATCTAAGCCAACTTCATTTCTCACTGTCCTTGATCACTTATCCTAGCTTAGCCATACATCCTTAGAGTTCATTCATTCCTTTCTCAACACAGGCAGTGGGCGGACATTTTCTATGGAGGTTTAGGTAGCAAACACTGGGCTTCGGAGGCCACGTTCTGTTGCATCTACTCGCCTCCACCCTTGTAACACAGAGGCAGCCACAGACTGAGGGTAGCTGTGGCCCAAGAAAACTTGCTTTGTGCAATGTACCTATGAGCAGGGAAGCTTGCTTTGTGCAATGGGCCTATGGGTGGTAGTTTGCTCCACAGTGATGCTTGCGCAATTTCCCTCCCTAGAGTACACACGCCTCTCTCCCCTTGGTTCCATCTCCTCCGTATGGTGCCCATGGTGGTCTCTCATCCTCTGGACCCTGAATGTATCGGATGTGTGACATTTCAATTCTCCAATGAAGGAAAGCATATACCCTTCTATCCAGTCCCTCTCTAAGTCATGCTTCCTGTGTGTTTTAGGGTTTTTTTTTCTTCCTGCTGATGTAATAAAACAGCCCGACAAGAGCAACTTGAGGAAGAAAGGGCTTGTTCTGGCTTGCCGTTCCAGGCCATAGTCCGTCGTCACAGTGGGGAAGTCACAGTGGCATTGAGGACGGTGTGTGTATTGCATCCATAGTCAGGACAGAACCATGAATGGCACTCACACACCAATGCTCAGTTTGCTTCTCTATTATTCTCCTCCTCATCATCATCATCATTCCTGAGACAGGGTAGCCCTGGCCTGGCTGGCCTGGAACTCACTATGAGGCCAGGCTCACAGAAATCCACCTGCTTCTGCCTCCCGGGTCTAGGATTCAAGGTGTACCCTCCAGAGAGACCAGAATCCTTTAATCGGGGAGTGGTGCCACCCAGCGATGGGTCTTCCCATCCCAATTACAGTAATCAAGGTCCCCCCAGGTATGCCCAGAAGCTCATCTTCCAGGAGATTCTGACTTCTGTCAAGTGAACACCGTCCTACTGTTTCCTGTCAGTCTCCTCACACCACCCGGTATGGGCTGCTGTAACTCCACTCTCACTTAATGGAAACTCAATAGGCAAAGGCTTGGGCATTTCCCCAGAGCGCCTCTCCTCCCTTCCTGATGGAGGCAGAGTAGGCTGACGCAGGGATGAGAGTGGGTGGTGAGGCACACTGGCTCAGGGCCCCACTCTCCAACACCAGTCCAGAGTCTCCAAGCCTCAGATGCCTCGTGCAGCAAAGCTGCACATTACCATACGTCACAGATCGCTGCAGCTGCTGGCAGATGTTAAACCCGCACTGCAAGGACGCATGGAGGAATGTTCAGAGCCTGTGTGGCTTCATTCAGCCTTTGCTTAGGAGCATACTGACTGTGTTGTTTACAGGATATCTCACATCCATTAACCCAGTGTTCCCCGGATGAGACAGACTTTATGTTGGATGCTTAAGTTTCTCTGGTACCCACTGCTGGGCTCAGCTAACAAGTAGTTGACCTCCAAGGAGGTAGCAGAGAAAAACACCTGCTGATGAGGTGTCAGGGAGACTAAAGCAGCTGGAGAAGAGTCCCAGCATGGAGTCCACTAGCCATGGATCCCACACAGCCAGGCCCGAGAGCACCTCACTCTGCCCTGCACCCTAAGGGTTCACTGCCAAGAGCATGTGGGCTGCCTGGGGCTTCAGACTTGGGCTGGCCTACTTCTTGGTAGCTTGCCGAGAAGAAGGAATACAATACCATCAAATGACCTGTGACCTACGACAGGCCACTTCCCCTCTCAGAGAGTCCTAGTTTCCTCATCTGCCAAATCATGAAGTGAACCAGAGAAACTAAGGCCCACCACAGGGCTAGGTTGGATACAAGATAGGGAGGGCTTTCGTCACTACTTCCTCCTCGCTTTCAGAGAACTGGGTGTGGGGCTGAAGGCCTGCAGGACAGCTGGGTCCCTCTGAATTGCGTCAGTAACCGTGGTCCAGAGGAGCAAGAGCCACCCCTCCCCTCCGCAGTTCTGCTCGGTCTTAGCACCTGCTTTCTCTTTGTGTCAGCCAGACCTCGCCTCAGCCACGCTCAAATAGCTCTTCATTTCCTCTCCCTCTCAGTGCGTCCATCGGTGGGCAGCAACGGCCAGACCCCTGCGTGGAGAGCTCTAAGCCCCAGCCAGGGAGAGAGCTGCAGGCACGAACCGAACAAAGGGCCATGCAGAGGCCCTCCAGGCCCAACCCCTGAGTTTCTGTTGCCCTTGCCCTAAATGGGAACCTGGGGTTGGGGAAGGGCAGACACCCATCTGTCCTGGCCACGTTCAAAATGCCCTGATCAATTACAAGCACAGGACAGGTCCCTTTGTGACAGCCTCCACCAAATATAAAGAGGACTCTTCAGTGAGATGCACTGTAGGGTCCCTTCCCAGTTCCAAAGTGCCCATGTTCTGGAATGGTTCCTCTGTCCTACCCACGGCAGTATAAGGATTCATTCCTGTCCATTTGTACCTGTCCATGGCTCCCAAAATAAAAGGACTAGAAATTCCTAGACTGTGTTCTCCAATGGGTCACAAGCAGCAAGTGGTCAGGGACTCCACCACAGAGCCATGCCTAAGCAGAGACGTGTGGGACCCAAGTGACTCCAGAGTGGGCAGTGGAGACACAGGATACAGGAAGTGGGTGAGAAACTGGAAAGAGAATGAAGTCTCCAGAGACAACAATGCAGAGCAGATGGCTGATGGCAGGGGCCAATCGACAGGAACCTATGGACAGGAGCCTACCGACAGGAACCTACCGACAGGAACCGACTGACATGCCTCTGGGTTGAAGACTAGCAAAGGTACCCTGGGAGATGAAACAGACTGGCGTGACCCCTATCTCTGGGAGCCCACAGGTCATCCAAAGAAGGAAGGCAGAAATACATGCACTATGACACAAAAGGGCTCAGAGCGATTGGACATGAGTGACTGGCTTTCAGGAAGCCCTAATGAGCAGCAATGTGACGAGAGTCATCTTGGTGAAGATCCCAGAGGACCAGCATGTCCCCCACCACTCCTGCCTCTCCTTTGAGTCTGCAGGAGCAACCCACCTGACTTGTTCAGGACCAGAGGACAGTAGCTCTATACAGAAGGCCTGGGGAGCCCCAGCTCCAGGCACTGCTCTGGGGGCTTCATGGCATTATTGACCCCTCAAAATAACTTGAGTCGGGATGTGGTGCTGTACCCAGGGTACCTGCGCTTTGCCTCTGGATCACACTGTCCACGTTAGGCCACAGATGGGCCTTTGCTTTCAATTCTGCAAATATCAGAAAGTCATTTTCATGGAGGTTTATGACATGTAGTTTGTATACATAATTTGTTGTGTAGCGTAATTGAGAAGGCATGCCTAGAAATGTCTCACTTGTTGCAAGTACAGTGAAAACTGACAGCCCTCAGCTAGTCTGTGGCCACAGAACCAGCTACAGCAGAGATTAGTCTGGCGAGACAAAAGGAAGCGGGGTCAGTGGGGGCTGACCCAGTCTGAGAGTTCTCTTTCCGTTAACCTGGACCCCTGACAGGCTACATCATGGTTTTCCAAAGTCCTAAGTACTTTTGTGACAGGTCTTATCTTCCATAAAAATCTGTTGAAAGCTCTAACTGATGATCTTATCAGCATAACAACTATGTTAACATCCTATGTTAAAGCAGCCTGGGCTGGGGAGATGGCCTGATCAGGAGAGTGCCTGCTGTGCAGACATGAAGACCTGAGTTCAAATCCCCAGCACCCAGGGCAAGGCCGGGCTCAGTGGCACCTATGTAACTGTAGCACGTGCAGAGACAGGTGACCCTTGGAGCTCTCACTGGCCAGCCAGAAACCGAGACAGACACCTGCCATCGACCTGACCTCCACACGCACACACTTGCACGTGTACTTACATGTACATGTACACACACCCACATTAGTCCATTCGTTCATGTTGCTTGGGCAACATGGCAAGACCCCGTTGCAAAATTAATAATAAGAATCCACTGCCAATGACTGATGAAGGGTTGGTATACAGATATATAAAGACCTCCAGCAACTCAACAAAAATGTGAACAATCTGGTCAAAAATGGAAAGAGCTGGAGTAGGCATTTCTTCAAGAAAATATAAATGTTCAATAAGCACATGAAGTATACCTAGTCTCACTAAAGTGTTGGGGGAAAACATCAAAATCACAACCAAACTCCACTTTATTCGCATTGACCGTTTCTGAGATACACATTGTTGGATGTGGACTCTGTCCAGTAGTAAATGGCCATCCTAGTTGGCTCCCTGCTGCTGTGATAAAACACTGACCAAACCAACTTGGGGAGGAAGGAGTTTATTTTGGCTTACAGGTTACGTTCCATCATCAGGGGGACCAAGGCAGGGCACCCAAGGCAGGAGCTGAAGCAGAAACCACAGAGGAGCACTGCTCACTGGCTTGCTTCCAGACTAGTGTTTGGCTGCCTTTTTCTTTCTTCCTTTCTTTCTTTCTTTTTTTTTTTTTTTTTTTTTTTTTTTTTTTGGTTTTTCGAGACAGGGTTTCTCTGTGTAGCTTTATGCCTTTCCTGGAACTCACTTTGTAGCCCAGGCTGGTCTCGAACTCACAGAGATCCTCCTGCCTCTGCCACCCGAGTGCTGGGATTAAAGGCATGAGTCACCACCCCCCAGCTTGGCTGCCTTTCTTATATATCCCAGACCCACCTGCCTAGAGATGATACTGCCCACAGTGGACACCACCAATGAGCAATCAAGAAAATGCCCCACAGCCATGTCTCTGGGCCAATGGGATGGAGGCAATTCCTTAACTGAGGGCCCCTCTTCCCAAGTGTGCCGGGTTAACAAGCAAGGTCAGCCACCTCAACGGTAAATGTAAATTGGTGAAGGGACCAATGAGACAGTACCGTGATTTGTCCAAAGACTGACCTAGAATCACCTAGGGTTTAGCAAATGAAGCAGGCTGAACAACACAGGAAGAAGCCACCTGAGGGTCCACTGACAGCAGAGTAGATGTGTAAAATGAGGGCCAGACCTACAGTGCAATACTTTTTAGCCTTGGAAAGGAAGAAAATTCTGGCAATGCTGTCCCGTGGGTAAACCTTGAAAACACTATGCTCAGTGGGATAAGCTGGACCGGAGAAGACACACCCTGGTAGAGTCCACTCATCCTCAGTTCCTAGAGTAATTAAACAGGTACGGAGTTTCAGTTTGGGTAAAGGATTGGGGCCAGGGACCCAGCAGTAAGGCATCGGCTTATCATGCACAGGGCCCTAGGTTCAGCCCGCTAAAGTTCTAGAAATGGATGTGGTGATAGTTGAACAACATTGTGAGTATCATATGTCGTGCTCCAGAACCATATGTACATTTAGGAGTCGCTGATGGTAAATTTTATGTGTATTTCACTATAGCGCCACAGCCGCCACTTCCTGACAGAGTGCCTGCCTGGTATGCACAGGCCCTGGGCTTGTTCCCCAGTACTGCAAAATCAATCAATAATGGAAAGTAAAAGACGATTCCAAGAGCGTGGAGATCTGGAGGCCTTTATCTGGGTTTATATTGTTTGCATAAAGTTGTGAGTTTCTCTTCCATTCTATACTTCAAACATGTTAGGGGTCAATCTAGTTCCTAAGCAAGCTGGGCCCCATCCTGAGCCCTCCAGATTCAGCCTCCTTTCCTATGACCAGGCTCCAGCTCGGGTTGTGGCTCTCAACTGGACATAGATCAGATGTTCCAAGGTGGTCAAGAAGCACAGGATAGAGGCAAAGGGACTTCAGTGGCGAGCCAGTTCCAACCCAGCGTGCTCACGCTTGCTAGGAAAGGGGCATCTCAGGCCTTGTACAGCTGCTGGGACACACTTACACTCTGCTGCCTGCTGGTGGGTGTACAGTCCTCCCTGAGTCCCATCACCTGGAAGTCTTTCTCCAGCATGTGGGCTGAGGGCTGTTAGGCTTGGTCCCTCAGCTTTCATAAGGGTAGACTGAGCCATGATGAGAGGAAACGGAGACCCCAGATAAAGGCAGGTCTGGGGTTTCCACACAGGAAGCTCCCAGGGCCACATCGTCTACAGATCTGGGTTACCTGACAAGTTGAGAGGAGAAGGAAGCCTCCCAGGCTGGGCCTGTTAAGTGTCTCATGTTCTGGAGAGCTCAATCCAGAGCGCAGCCTGACGGTAAGAAACAAGGGCTCCGAATCTTTCTTCCTAAACTGTATGCGGAGGTAGATGTTAGATGTTCCATAAATGGAAACTGGTAAAACCCACCTCAGTCAACACAAGCAGTCTAATCTTACAAAGAAAGAGGATCAGGAGGGGGGCGCTGGCACACAGAACAAGGGGTGACCTGGCCCCAGTTCTGAGAGTGGGCAGGATGGCTAAGGCCAGGTGGTTCTGGAAAAAAGGACCCATGCCAGCATTCAGGTCCTCTTCCCGATCTTACTTTAGCGGGAATCCTTACAACTTAAACAATTAGGGGCTCATGATCTAGATTCCCTCTCAGATCCAGGAGGTAAGAAGGGTCCAATTCCCATAGAAATAGAGGCGAGGCTTTCGCAGAAGCAAACTAAAGGCTGACTTACATCACAGGTGCACATGCTGGAAAGGAGTAGATGAAGGCCCTGAGCCTAAGTGACTTGGCTGCTGCCTCAGTCAGTGGCCGGGGCTGGGATGAGCAGGACTGTGACAGTTCTGTCCACCATCCTATCAGCCCAGGTGCTAGGAAAGATCTCAGGCTGTCACAAGGTTCCCATAGCCTTGAGATAAGCACAGCACACTGTGATAAGAGTAAAGGGGAGCCTGATAAGAGTAAAGGGGGCCCAGGGTGCCTGTGAGCGGGGCCCAGGGAGCCTGTGAGTGGGGCCCAGGGAGCCTGTGAGTGGGGCCCAGGGAGCCTGGCTCTGCTGTTCTGTCTGCTGAGCTCGTTGACTAGGCATAAATTATTTTCCAGTAAGGTAAAATGACTTACAATTAGTTTCCGCCTAGGAACTTCTAGGGAATCTGTGGTAAGTACTCAGATTGCATTCCTCCTGGAGAAATCCCTGAAATGGTATGTATTTCCTGAATAGGTGCCTCCTAGACTTCAGAGTTATCTGAAAGTCACCTGAGGAGAATATTAATGCAGTTCTAGGGTCCTACCTGCAAAGATTCAGAGGCCAAGTCTCTATTTCCAAAAATTGGCTCAAAGAGTAACCCCTATACAGGTGTCAGCCCCCCCCCACCACCACCACCACTTCAGAGGCCCAGAGAAGTGTTAAATATGGAGATTAAAGTCATCTGTCCTCACCAGGGCTCCCAGGCAGATGGGGGTCAGAGGTCACACTTTTTACTGAGAAAGTGTGAACAGAGGTTCCAAGGTTCAGAGAGGTTCCAAGGCAGGAGGAGCATGAGAGAAACAGCTAAGGCTTTCCCACACACTCCCTGTCCCAGTTTTCCTTGTGGTTAGGTGTGGCCCGGTGACAGTTCCAGCCAATGTCAAATGGGTATAAAAAACAAATTGTAGGTAGATCTCTGTGAGTTTGAGGCCAGCCTGATCTACCAAGTGACTTCCAGGATAGCCAGGGCTACATAGGGAAACCCTGTTTCAAACAAAAACAAAGAACAAAACACACAAACACAAAAACAAAAACACAAAGCAGAACAAACAAAGCAAGAAATAGGAAAAAATTACATTTTAAAATATATATATATACACTATAGGCAAGTCTATATGTATACACATAAATATACAGTGAAGTTACATCACTTGGGTCATAATGCTCTCTGCAAGAGCCGTAGACTCTAACAAAACCCCACTGTCAGACACGGGACATCTCGCTTTGAGTTGTTGGTGAAGGAAGTTGAAGAGACTCCCAAGATGATATAGGGCATTGCTATTACCTTGGTCGCCTCCCAGAACTTGGAGGTAAGACTCTACTGCTGAATCAGTGTCATCTATAAACGGCATTCTAGAATGTTTCCTTATACCACAGGTAAGTGGTGTAGCTTTCTCCTCTCATTAAAGATGAGGAGCAGCAGATGGAGAGTATTACAAACATCACAAACAGTGAAAACGCAGGAACAGTAGGCTGTGGGGTGCCCAGCCACAGTTGACACAGCTACAACCCCTAGGCCTAAGGATCCAGGGGCATCGTGGAAGAATAGGTGGAAAGATTGTGAGAACCAGAAGTCCAAGGCCTCTGCTGGGAGAGTGTGTCAATGTATATGAACACATGAAATCTCAAAATATGGTTTGCCTAAACAAGATCTGTACAATTATAACACCAACTGACATGCCAAATGGATGGGGGAGATCTTAGAAGGCCCCACTCCTACATGAAGGCAATTAATGGCTGTTGGGAGAAAGAAAAATTGTCTTCTCCAGGGACCAGTGCCCCATAGGCTACCCATTCCCAAGTGGTCAGTCCTAAACAAATGCACATATGAACAGTAAACGGACCCAGCGGGCTGGGTTTATGTGTGTGTGTGTGTGTGTGTGTGTGTGTGTATGTGTGTATGTGTGTGTGTGTATGTGTGTATGTGTGTGTGTGTGTGTGTATGTGTGTGTGTGTGTGTGTGTGTGTGTGTATGTGTGTGTTTGTAGATGGCAACAAAGAAGAGGTCATGAACCTGAGAGAGACTGGGGATCACAGGAGGGCATAGAGTGGGGACAGGGAGGGATGAAAATTATGTAAATACGGTACTCATGTGTGAAATTATTTTTTTATGTTTTATTTTTTTATTAATAGTTTGCTTTTTTCCCTTTTCTCTTTTCTTTTTTTAATTAATTAATTTTTTTCTATTATTAGCTTGATACAGTATGTATTCTTATCTTAATAGTGAAATGTTTCATTGAGGCTTGCTCAATAATTGAGTAAAACCAAAACTTATAAGCCACAGTCGTCCTAGGGTCCCCCATGCTATATATATATATAGCCTCCATGGTTCTGTGGGTTGCAGTCTAATTGTTCTTTGCTTTATATCTAGAATCCACCTATAAGTGAGTACATACCATGTTTGTCTTTCTGGGTTTGGGTTACCTCACTCAGGATATTTTCTAGTTCCATCCATTTGCCTGCAAATTTGGTTTTTTGAGACAGGGTTTCTCTGTGTAGTTTTGGTGCCTGTCCTGGATCTCGCTTTGTAGACCAGGCTGGCCTTGAACTCAGAGAGACCCACCTGGCTCTGCCTCCTGAGTGCTGGGATTAAAGGCGTGCGCCACCACTTCCCGGCATGAAATTATGTTTTAAAAAATAATTTTGAAAATTATTTTTATGAGCCCTGGCTCATAAAAGCCTCCCAAGCTCCCAGTCCCCTGACTGCTACCAGTTTAATTCTCTGTAAAGGAAAATAAACTTATTTAGACTCAGGGACTGAAAACTAGGGGTAGTTTGTCCGGAGAGCTAATCCATCCTGGTTGCAGACGGTGAAAGAAGATGATGTGGGAACTGAAGGTAACGGCTCACAGGTAGTGCACATCTGCCTTCATAACCAAGCCCACACTGCTGCCGTGGCCTGAAGGGTCCAATCCCTTGTCTCACAGGACTGGCACCTTCTCAGGGAAAAGCACAGCAGGCACAGACTGGAGGAGGCAACAAATTGAAGGGATGGAGCAGAGACCACATTCCTAAATACCAGTACCAAGAATCACTTGTGGTTAGCCCTGGGCAGTGTGGGCCTCTGGGAGAGGGCATGGGAGCAGCTGAATGGTCCAGCCGAGAGTTCTGTCTTATTTTTATTGCTCCGAGTTTGGAGCGAGCTTATTTTTAGTGTTTTCTCAAATGCGAAGGTGGTCAGGGGCAGAAACTCTGCCTGAGGCCTGGGTGTGCTGCTGAGCTTGTCTCGGGGCTGCCTGCTCTTCCCGGAGCACCATGGGCCCTGTTGCAGGCAAAGAGCGATGGAAGAAACAAGGGATGGAACCAGGAGGTGTAGAGGACCCTGTAGCCTGCTTCCTTTTGGTGTTTGCCTTACTACAAAGAAGCCAAGGGTTTCAAGGCAGTCCAAAGGAAGCCCAGTGTTGGGGGTGCTGGGGAGCAGAGTGTGCTCAGATATAATCCTAATCATAAAGACAGTCAGCCCTTGCTCGCCACATCCACGGAGAAAACACACCAGGAGAGTTTTTCAGCTAGTAAAGTCTTTCCATTTTAGGATAAACACCGAAAGTTAAGTGTTAAACAATCAATAGATTTCAGTGACCTGCCACTGTACACAGAGTTAAGGTCCCCTGGGCTAGGGTGCCTTGGAGGGATGGCAAGGGCCTTATAATGCCTTATCCAGCCTGTGGCTGTTTAGGTCTTTCCAGAGAATACAAAGCCTGTCTGTCCTGTCACCCACCAAGCAGGAAGAGGACCAGATACAGATGTAGGGCCTGGTGGAGTCCTCTGGCCTTTCTCACCTCATTCTCTCCCTCTGGCATTGTTCAATGGTTTTGTGTCTCCTCAGAACACCCACCATGATGCCCTGCTGGGGTCCCAGAGTCCTGAGGCTCTGGGTCTGTTGAACATTGCAGACATTCCACCATTTTAGCTGGGGTGACTGTGTAAAACACTGCAGACTACCTGAGCTCCCGGGCTGGCTTTCCTTCAAACCCTCAGAAGGCCCATTTTGACACACACGACCCAGAATACACAAACTGGGCTCAGTCAAGAGGGAGGTATCCAGAGAGTACCCTTTAGCATTCTGAAACCAACTACTGTGACTCAAAAGGTCCCCGGCCTGATTCAAATATAACACATTGCCCCAGGAAGCCACCATCTCCGCAGAGGAAAGAGCAGGTGGGCCCAGGGCTGGCCCCATCCCTCCCTACTGTCTCCAGCCCTCCTCTGTAGAAAGGGGAGACGCTCCCTCAAGTCTCCCACTTCCACCACAGGGGCTGGAGAGAGGCCCATGTGACTGCTTTGAGATTAGCCAGGGACCGCTCCGAGGGGACAGCACCCAGGAGCAGAGGGACTTTCCTGTGGTTCGGTTCCACCCAGCACACCAAGCAGCTGACATGGGTTGTTCTGACAAGGTTATTTATAGAAGAGTCTTGGCCTTCCCCGAGGGGACCTAAGTCTCTGAGTGACAAGGAAACACACACACACACACTCCTTCCCTTGGAGACAAGGGAAAAAAAATTCTCTTAGGAGCTAAAATGCAATTTCTCTCTGAGCAGGAGAGTAAGATTTGCTTAGGGGTCACAATGGGGTTAAGATATGGCAGTTCACCCTGAAATTCTTTCCAGAGTGACTCTAAGAGAGAAGGTAGAGCCGGGGAAATTTACTAAAGGAAAAAACAGAATAAAACACTACTGACGAAAAGAAAAATCATAAATGTTTGGAGCATGCATCCTCAGCTGTGAGCTGGTTCTACACACCTCTGCAGAGCCAGGGGGGCCACATTAGAGCCAGATCACCCAGCTCCACGCCACCCCTGAGTGAGCTGGGTGCCAAAGGCTAGACAGACAGACTACAGCTGAGCAAAGCTCTCTGCCCCTGACCACAGTCCTGAATGTTCAAGGCTAAGCTGGGTCAGGACACCTCCCTTCCTTCCCTGGAGAAGTTACCCCTTATTGTCTTGTCTGGCATCATGTTTTCCAGAAAATGAGTTTCTTAGAGGGGACACCTGTCCTGATTGTGAGTATAGACACTGGCAAAATGGTAAAGAAACATGCAAGGGACCCAAGATGTAATGGACTCAAGAAACCAAGTAAAGGACAGCGTCTTCTGGAGCAATGCTGGGAAGGGGTGGGGTGGGGGGAATGGAGAGCTGTCTGAGCTTGGAGCAAGCCATCTCCACAGGGAGAGGTGGGAATGGAGAGAGAAAACCATTCTCCCCTCCCTAGCCCCATCCCAGGCATTTTCTAGTAATGGTATTTCCATTTCTCCCTAAGAATACCAGAAACAATCACCTTTTTCAATGGCTGAGTAAAGGCGCTCTTACACCCCAGTTATGCAAAACCCCCACCCCCTGGGACCAGCCTGGTAGTGAGAAGCAAGGCAGAAGCTCCACTTGGTTTTAAAAACAGGAACCACTTCCTTCCCAGGCAGCAACATAACTTGCTAAAGCAATAAAACATCAGTTGCGATCAGAATGACCTAGAAAGCTCTTCACATTTCCCAGGCCCTGTCAGTATTTTCTAAATCTCCCAGGTCTGCTTGTAGTTACCACTGTGAACCACTGCTCCAGGCTGGAGGAGGGGCTCACAATGGAGCAAGAACCCCAAGAGAGGGTGGGACACTTCCCCTCTGCAATGATGTTTTTCTGCCGGAGGCCTACCTAGCCACAGAAGGAACTACTGTCCCCCACCCCCCAAATCAAGTACTTGGCTCCATGGGTCTGTTTTAGTTGCTTCCTTCAACATAAAATCGCAAGTCGTCTTTGGGTTCTGGGGGGTCATCTCAATCAAGGAAAGCTCGGCACAGCCAAGGCAGGGCCTGTCGGCAAGGTGAACTGTTATTCACAGAGGAGGCACCAAGTCAGGCTTACGGAAGTTCTGCAGTAATTCTGTCTGGTGAAGGACCATTGGGTTAATGAGGCGCTTGCCATACACCTGTGAAACTTAACCATTCACATCTGTCTACAAACCGGCCCTTGGAGGTAGCCTCTCTCAGGTCCTGGAACTGGTTGCTTAAGTAGCCCGACACACACTTTTGCCCCTGCCACATGCATGTGGCAGCTGGTGTGGCTCTGGGGCACCCAGGAGAGGACAGCCAGAGGACCAGGCATGCTGGGTATCCACAGGCCAGCATGTTTAAGAATCACACGGCCCCTTTAGATGACATTACCCAAGCCTACTCAGGAGCTAAAAATGGTCCTATGACGGCAGCCTAGGCAAGAAGTCTGTTTCTTAAAGCCCTCTGGACTTCTGCAAAGTTGCTAGACTAGGTTTTAAAATGGTTTCTAGCCACACACAACACGGAAGTCTCAACTTGTATTTGTCTGCCGAGGGCCTGGGTTCCATCTCTTTCCCATCTACAAGCTGTCAACTCAAATTCGGAGGGGGACGAGACAGAGAAGGTGCTCAGCTACCCATCCAGGCACTGGTGAGCATGAAGCCACCCATGAACCAGCGAGGTCCCCACGTCCTAGAGAGCAGGCCCCCGAAGCCGCTCTCCCAGCACATGGCTCTGCCGCCTGGGGGAGGGAGGATGCCAGTTTCCCGCGTAGACCACGGCGCTTATTTCCTCCCTTGAAGGCGCTTGAAGGTTTACCTTGGAAGGCTGTTTGCTCTGTACATTCCTGAAAAAGGTGGTCTTAGCGGTGAAGAAGCAGTCCTCCAGTTCCTCGTCCAGGCTGCAGTACCCACTGCTCCTGCTGCTGTCCACGGTCATTGGGCCCCGCCCGTGTCTGAGAGCTCATCGGAGTGCTGGGCTGGGGCTGTGGGAGGGGCTCTTCGGGTTCTGGGCTCAGGTGCTGCTGGTTGGTGCTAGTGGGCCACGGTTACCAGGCAGGGCGGGCCTGCGCTTGCTTCCTTCGCTGGGGCTCCAGGCGCCCGCACAGCCTGGGGCTCGGGGGGTCCGTGCGCCTCTCTCTCCGGCGGCAGCATCCGCGGTCCTGAGCGCTGTGCCCGCCCGCTGGCTCCCCGCCCCGCCTGGTGCTGACGAGCCACCCCTACACCTCCCTCTCCCAGCGCCTCCTTTCCTGTACTGCTCTGTGCGGTTCTAAAGCCACTTCCTCTCGCAAGGTTCCCCAAAACCCCGCTGGCTGTCATTCACCCCACCCCACCCCCAGCTGAGTGCCAAGGACCCCTGTGGGGATGCCGGGGGATCGGGACCAGCCAGGATGGACCTGAGGGGGACAATTCCCTCTGCCCTTTCTACCTCCTCCTGGAAGCAGCCTTTCTCACTTGCTACGCTGACAGCTTTGGAGTAAAGGTGTGTGTATCCCTCCACTACTTCTTCTTTCCCATCTACTCCATCATCCCACCCCACTATCCTCCACCCCCCACCCAGGAGCTAGGTCACTCAGTGGTTAAAGAAGTAACTGGAGGTGGAAATCATTATCTGGCCTGCCTGGAGAAGAAGCACCATTTTAACTTGAAAAGGCCAGAGGAAACCGCAGGGTCTAATAAGCACTTGCAAGTTCCCAGCGGAGCGATGCAGGGTGGCGCAGACCCACCCCTCCATCTATAGACCTTCACCTTCAAAGAGCTGCAGACAGCACCAGGTTGTTTGCACATCTTCCTGGCCGTCTGGCGAAGAAGGCGCTTTGCCAGATCAAGGCATTCCTATACTTAATTCTCCAGTCTCTAGGCAGGCTAGAAGGAACACTATTCTTATCCGGGACGGGATCCTTACAAGACATCAGAGAATGAACATCTCTGCAACTTCCAGACCTCACTGGTGTGACAGCAGTTTGGGCTACCATTGTTGGAGCAACAACTGTATGTGCTGGGTGATGGCATGCAGTCGGCCATTAATTTTAAACATTCAACAGAGACCATTAATTCCATTTCCTGGGTGAGGAAGCCAACGCTTAGAGTCATGTAAATAGGCCATGTATGATAGGGTCAAAGCAGATCTGTGACCCTAGGGTCCATTTGCTCAGAGTCACCGTGATGTACCATACATTAGCTAGGATGAGATTATTTGGTGGGTATTCTGGCATCTTTAAAGCAAAGGAACCTGGATCCCCAGGAAATGATTGCATAGTCCTCAGATGCTGATGCTTTGAAAAGCATCAACCACATTTACAGAGTCCGATGGCCTGTGGACCCCAGGGATGGCCTGGAGAGGGGGCTGAGGAGGGTATCAGGACCCAAGTCTCTGTGGCTGTTCTTAGACTTCTGAAATAGTCCAGGGCTCAAGAAGCTCAGGCTGGCAAAGGGCTAGACTCCCCCACCTCAGACATGGAGCTGCAGACTCCATTTTAAGCAGTGGTTATTTTGTGAGGAACCTTCTTCCCCCTCCTTAGCCAAATCTGCCAGTGCCCAGGGGCTTTAGATTGTGGCTTAGTTCAGTTCCATCCTCCCAAAGAGAAGCCAGTAGATAGATAGCAGCATCCCTGGGCTGGTGCCTCAACCCAGAACCTTCAAGGCTGCTAGCTCCCCCTTCCTAGAAGAAAGGTAAGTAAAGGCAGACAGCAGGCTAGAGACCAGGGTGGGGTGGGGACTAAGGAGAATTTGCTAGGAGTTGGAGGCAGTCTCACTGGCATGGGACTAAAGGTAGGACTTGGCTCTGCCCACAGTACTTTTCATGAGGCAGGAAGATTTTCCCCAGAGACAGTGGTTCAAGCCAAGGACGCTGGTATCATCAGCTTTCATGTCTGATGTTGGTAAGACAGACACTCAGAGGGGGCTTTTGGTAACCCCCAGGCCATCCAGAGCATCCCACTTTCTTTGTCCAGCTAGAAAACCCCTCACAGTTTTTTTTTTTTAATAAAGTCAACCTCCAGGTACAATGGAGTGGTCTAACATTCAGGAAACGCAGGCCTCAGACCCTCTGTGACCACACTGTGTCCTTGGGGTCACCCACAGAGCTCTTCAATGTTACCACGACGGTGGTGCAGTATTCAAAATGTGTGATCTGAAGCAAAGCTAATAACAGCCTTTCCACGCCAGGCTCGAGCCTCCCAGAAAGTAGCACAAGTCCCTTCTTGTGCACAGCACATGGGATGTCGGAGATGAGGAAGAAAGCTCTCTCAGGGACTCTGCGTTCTTAGAATACTGTTCCATGCGATTTCAAACACTGTGAAAGCTGATGCTAAACAGGGCTCTTCAGAGAGCCTTTGATAGCCATACTTCACTCAGGCCACTCCATGATCTTGAGAGCGGGTATTGGGCCCATTTTACAGGTGGAAAAAAAATTGATGGAAGTAACTTGTTCCATCACAGCTCATTACTTTCAAAGCCTCCTGATTCCTGGTTGCACTATCATCTTTTGCATCCACCCCCACCTGCCAAATGGATCTAAGCTCAGAAGGAAGCCAGGCATAAGGATCAGCAAAGCCAAGATTGCAGGCAGGGTCCAGGAGGGATGAAAAGAAATCTGCAAAGATCATACCCAGTAGAGCGATTGAGCAGCCTCTGCAGGGAAAAGTCCCCACTGAAGCCTTCGAGTCTCAGAGGGAGGGGGCCTGGGGGCCTGGCTGCCTTGAGCATCTAGTTAGAACCATGACATTGAATAATCAACAGTAGTGACATCAGTTGGCCCTGGGAAGGGAGGGGGCGTGGAGGAGCTTCGGTGGCAGGTTTTAAACTTCTAAAGGGTAAGCCACAAAGCATGGGAACTGCCTGGTCTTGCCCATGGGGCCAGGAACAGGGCCTGGACCTGTGCTGTGTGCTGTGCAGATCCCTAACTACACTGTGCAGGTTGTGAAAGCCTTGGCGAAGTTATGAATGGTTCACTTCCCTGACTCAGTGTCAGATGATGAAAGACATGCTTTTAACCTTTACTTCTTTCTCACATGGAATTCTGACAGGCCAGAGCCCTTGTCAGATCCAGCCTAGGGATCTGCATGTTCAAGAAAAGCTGTGATACTGTGAGGCAGGGCTGCATGTGTCCGCACACCACTGGCATGCCTGGTGCCCTTGGAGGCCAGATGCCGGTGTCAGATCCTTTGGAACTGGAGTTACAGATGGTTGTGAGCTGCCATTTGGGTGCCGGGAATCTAACCCAGTTCTTCTGGAAGAGCTAGTACTCTTAACCTCCAAGCCATCTCTCCAGCCCCCAGGAACTGGGATTTTTGCTCTACCCCCAACTCCACTTGATTACTCATCTGGAACAACTGTGGACCTCAGATTTCTGCACTGTTGAGGGGTATCAGTGATGCAGATCTGTTTAAGACCCACCAACAGAAGCTAGAAACTGGGATGATGTGCTATCCCACCCCAAATACACATTTTTGAAATGGACATTTGCTAATATTGCACCAACTCGATGTGCATAATTTCATTTAATCCCTCCAACAAACACATGAGGAATGGGGCTGGAGAGATGGCTCAGTGGTTAAGAGCACTGACTGCTTTTCCAGAGGTCCTGAGTTCAATTCCCAGCAACCACATGGTGGCTCACAACCATCTATAATGAGATCTGGTGCCCTCTTCTGGCCTGCAGTCACATATGCTGTATACATAATAAATAAATAAATAAATAAATAAATAAATAAATAAATAAATAAAT